>LD343433.1:122917-142108 GCA_001465055.1 Ptychodera flava | reverse complement strand
AATGTTCCCCTATATCTAGGCTTTCCGAAAATATACAATTTACAGGGGTTCTGAGCTTATTAAACACTAGAGAATTGTTAGTTTAAAATGGTCAATTTCTTGTCTTGGAACCTTAACACGATTGGAACTAATTTGGGATAATTGGAACTTCATATTTTTAAATTTCTGAAAAGTGTTAGGTGCCATATAGCCGAATATTGCAAAATTACAAATTACTCATAAAATTAAGTGTGTAACGTAAAAACTAAAGCAGATGAGCTTACATTTGCGGGTTAAAACGCCCTTACTTTACCATCCAATTATCCCAAATTAGTTCCAATCGTGTTTTTTCTAAATGCAGAGGAACAATATCACATTGATTCAAACACTTTAGGGATACGGCAAAAGCATCGGCTTATAATACCGTAAAAAGTAACACTATTAGAAATAGTTTTGGGATAATTTGCACAATATTTGTTCCCAATCATGTAAATTATTGTTAGATATTTAAGCAATAAAGCACACCAAGCGATGGTATACTACGAGATTTTGTCCAGTTCACGACATATATGCACGGGCGATAGCGAGTGCATATATGAAGTAAAATGATCAAAATCGAGTGGTATACCGTCGTTGGGTGTGATTTATTGCTATTATATCATAACGGTATATTGCAATTCTGGCGTGGAACGTCATGAAAGGAATTTTCCTCAAGCTAAGAGCTAGCGCGCATGCCAGCCGTGATATATCGCCAATATACCACGGTTCTTTTCGTGTCTCGACCAATCAGATCGCTGTATTTGCGCCATCAATATACTGGTATGATATATTACACCATATTTTGCTTACCTTTTTAAAGCTTCTCTTCAAAATGTGTGATGTTGGGCCGATGTTATAAGTAAAAGTAAATGCATGACAGCATGTGATTTAATCATATCTTACAAAACATATGGAAATTGTTAATATTTTCATTACAATACGTGAACTTTATTTGATATCTTGGTCACTAAAATTCTAGAATATCAGTGCTAATCTAAGTTGTTGTTTTGCATAAACCAAAATAATGTTCTTCTGAATTTACAGTGTACTCAGTCAGTGTCATTCAAAATATACCATGCATATATTTAGCGCTCATTACGCCTCAAACCAAAATCGAGGGATATTTCAAAAATGCCTTGAAACAAAAGTCATCAATGTCAGAGTTGGTTTGCAGTACTGGAGATATCCCATAATTCATTGATTTGCACCGATGGAGATTCCTCAGGGAAGTCTACCATGTCTCCAATGTATAGACAAAAGTCATAGACTAGATTTTATACTGAAAACGTACTTTTATGCACATTATTCTTCTCAATAAGAGATTTACAGGCTAGCTTTTCTCAGAGAATGACCCTTAATGTAGAACGCGCCTCGAGCACAGATATTCGGACTCTTAAACTTGTTCGTTTCTTTTCGGATATACCGCTTATGGGGGTTTATTTTAAAACTCTTGGTATATGAAAACTTTTCACCGGCTTAGTTTTTCGCTAATCGAAAATTTTATTTTTTTACATAGAGTTAACACAGGGATGGCGGCATTTTGAATTTCAAATATCGGTAAATCTTGAGTAGTTTGTTTTGTAAGTTCCAAAATTTTCACGGTGACCCCCGATTTTTATTCTTGATTTTGAAAGAGAATTATTGAAATATCCTTTGAGGAAAATTTGAGCAAAAATGTACGTCTTTCATTTTCGAAGCGCCTACCACCTAACTTCGTCATAACTTGCTGCCCGACAGTATTGCATTTGTAGTATCTGCAGAATGTAATCTTTATGGTTATTCAATGAGTATTTTAAAACGTCTACCGAATTTTTTTCGAAGTTACAAAATTATTTAGATGCTTAATAATATAAATTATTTGCAGAACTGAAAAAGTTATAAAAAAAGAAACTTTCGTTGGTACATATAAAACATAATGATTTATTGTACGAGTATCGTTACTTTTGGGGAAGGCGATCACCTCTTCCGATCTCGATACGGGGAAGTGAATGTCCGAATTTATACATGTTTAAAGTACCTTGTTTGTTTCCTTGATCGAGAAAAATAATTTAATCCTCCGTAGAGTTCAAGGTCACTCTTAAGGGGTGGTGTGCAGCCGGTTACCAAGAAGTGTACCATGGGGTGGTCACGAAAATGAACAGAAAAAAAAATGTTGATAAACTTGACAGTTTAATTTGTAACGTATTATTAACATTACAATATAAAAAAGTATGGAATTCTGTAAAACAGAGTTGGCACTGTCATTGCTTCATGAATCCTACACTTACAGCTAATAGTATCTGCCGTGTGCTTTTATCTTCTGATTATGTACAAAAGAGATTAAGTTACTGACAGGCTTTGAGGCAATGCTCTATTTCAAGAAACTGAAGAAAATGTTAACTCGCACTGTGCCTAAGATATATCGAGCGCACGAGAGAGAGAGAGAGAGAGAGAGAGAGAGAGAGAGAGAGAGAGAGAGAGAGAGAGGACAAGATTTCTTTATAGATCCGTTGATCAGTTTAAACTCTGCCATTATTATCAAAGATTCCAGGCACCAGGGATGTGAAACTGAATCCACTAAATCCGGCGATAACCTATATCGTATCCAGTACGAACTATAAATAGAGCATTTCGGCAATAGCTAAGTTCCCATTTTCGTGTCGAGGGTCGTTAAACAGCCAACATTTATGACACATTTGCAGTAGTCAGCTCAAGTAGAAACCATGCTCTGACAGGGGTATTTTGATCAGGAAAGAAAAAGTGACTCCTGATCATAGGATGGTAAATTCTGTCGGCAAGCTTAACTCCTGAGTGCTCATTTCCTTTCCCTTATCAAGGAGTACGTTGCATCTTATTGGATGACATGATTTGCTGTCTTTACAGATTTGAAAAATTTGAAAAATCTTTGATTTTTTGATATTTGGATTCTGTAGTGTCGTCGTTCCAAGTAAACCTTGGATCGGCAGCTGAAGTGATTTGATTTATTGACTAGTAGCGTATAAATATATTCATCATGAGCTGAGACAGTACATACAGTGATAATACTCTCGTTGTTTTGATTCCTGCTTTCAAAGAATGTTTAAATGCCATCATTCTTGTGCTAAAAAGCGGAAGTCATAAAACTTTAACGAGATCATACGCCTCATTAAATATAAATTGGATTGTAATGTAATCTTTTTGTTTTTATCATGCAGTTGTTATCAAAACCTACCTCCTTTTTGAGCAGTTATCCAACTATACTTTGGCATGACGTATCTAAAAGTATTTACAGACACTCTTTGCTGAACGTATCGAAAACTGCTGCGTGTCAACAAAAGTGATGGATAGGGGAAAACGTTCATGACCAATAGAAGGGTGGTAGGTCACCACGCAAACACGATATAAGAGATTGAGTAATTTTGTTGAATGTTAGATGAGTAACTCACCTAAGATACAATAAAGTGCATTTCAGTTACAGCGATCTTGGTAAAATGAAAATCTGATCAAACATGCATGTTACTATGATTCAAAAAATTGCGCATTTATATTCAATACGTAGTGATATGATATGTTTTACCTATGGCAAAATATGGTCAATATTTAGTTGATTTTCAACTCAATTAGCATATCCAAAGAAAAATTACAAACGTATTACGTAACCTATTTTTCCCAAAAGCAAACACACTCGCCAATCCGAAATACTCAGATCAGTGTCGGCGAAAAATACTTTTCCGTCAAAAACCATTCAAGTAGCATTTAGGTTTTTGAAGTTTGTGTTATCATGTATTTACTTTGATAAGCGCCGCTGCTCAAATATATTTAATAAAAATGTATTTAAGTATATCAACAATGTTAGTTATTGTAAATTCCAGGTAACACTCTATAAGGCGAAGTGCATGACGTACCATAGCATTACCCCTTGTGTGTGTATATATATCAACGTACAGTGATTTCTTTCCCTTTCAGCAAATACGTGTTAAGTACAAGGTCGTCTTAAAACAAACTTTGATATTTGACAGAAGGAAACAAGGTTAGTGTTTATTTAGTGCCATTTTGTCTATGTATATTCATATATTTATATGTCCTTGCCATATCCGTGCACATGAACTGGTGACCCTACCCCTGATAAAATAAAATTGCTCCTCCAAAACTGTCGAACAAAAATGTGCCCTACCCTTAATTGCACCAGCCGTCTCCCCGTTAATTCTGTCCTGTGCCTTAAGTGGTCTCAATATGCCACAAAAATCGATGTCTTATATGGTCCGTTAGTTGATAATACTTGAATTTGATTATTCGAATGATAGAAGTTAAGGCTTGTTTTTAGTTTTTAGGAGAGTACTAAGCACGTTTTAAACAGAATACTCGATCATCATGAAACGTCGTTATTTACTAGGAGTGTTGTAGATCGTTATTTCTTTTATGTTGAGTTATACCACTCTCCGCCTTGTGCCCAATATTCTAAACATGCTTTTAAATTTCCATAACCGAATATTTTAGAATTACCTCCTTGTTTTCTTTTGTTTAAAATGTGTTCAATTTACAATTTTTTTGTGTAAAAGGGTCCGATTTACTAAATCAGACAGTTCTTTTGTTAAAAGCTGTCAGATTTACTAGTATATCGGGCACTTTTAAGCATAAGAAAGTCACGTGATGACGAGTCAGCAACTCAAATAGCGACATATTTACAAAAAAGAAATGTATTTCACCTAAAGTACAGAGCATAGAAACTTTCAAAGGAGAAGCATCTGAATAAATTTCCAAAGTACATCCCAAAATCAATTACACGTCACAGTGGAATAACGGTATCGATTGCAATGTTGTGTACGGAAAGGCTATTGTCATCACGATAATTGGAAGCTGACATTTACGATTTCAACGTCACACATCAAAACTGAATGTGAAGTTTTCTTTCCTCTTCGGTAAAAGTTAAATTGGCAGGCAAACACGCAATACCAGACTCTTTGTGGTCTAGACATATTGTTTTGTTTGCACTTGCAGTTTCAGTTGCAGGAGCCCCTTTCTCTGACGTGGCGGTTCAACTTGGATTTCCGATTGTGGGGATGAAAGCGAAACTCTTGCTGCACTTCGGTGAGTCGGACATCTTCCTTATCATCGATATCAATCTGCGATAGATGAACTCTGTTCCCCAGTGAATCATATCAGAGAGTGGTTCGGCCATATCGAAATACAAAGAGCGACTCTGCAATTGTTTATGTGCTGCTCAATGTTTTCAACCAAAATGAGCCACACGTGATTCAATTATCGATCTGCAAACACCTTATCACTTCACAAAACCAATCGAACATAGTTCATTAGATTCAAATCAAGCCTGCCATGTGCTTGAAACGTCATTACACTACAATAGTAAAACATGTCAGCTTTTTTTTTCGAAATTTATTATGGATTATTTTTTATGCTTTCGTTCAACAAGGTGACAAAATGCATCAATGTTTTCCTGCCGACGCTTCAACTTATCACTACACTAAAACTACGAATCCAAACTTTCGGTGGGCAAACAAGGGACTGAAACTCGGCAAATTTGTGGTATAACACTATTAAAACTCAGAGCCCTGCAGGGCCGAGGTGTTGTATGGCAAACTGTACCGCGAAATTCCGTAAATCGCCTCCTACTCGTTCGGTCAACTATAGTTAATTAAACTAATGTACCACAATTACAGACCTATCTTGTTTTGTTTTTTTGCGGGCTACTATGGAATCTCACGCTTATTCAAAAGTTTGAACACCGTTGAAAACCCTGCCTAACGGATCAAGGAAACGAATTCATCATTATGGCTTGTTCATTAGACCAGACGTCCATCCTTTCCTTTAAGACGGTGTTGTTTTATTTGCTCGTTTGTGAACTGTTGCCCTCAGGATTGACAGACGAGGATAAAACAGGTCCTCAAGTAACCTACAAGTACTGCCTGTCCCTACCGAATGAAGACAACATCAGTGGACCTCACTTTGATTGTTCAAAATCATACCTGGAACAAATACCGGATTTTTTGCCAGCTTCCACGGTAGACTTGTACCTTTATAGCAATCGTATCAAACAATTAGACAAAAATTCCTTTATATCTTTGTCTAATCTTAAGAGGCTTAACCTTAGCGATAACAACATAAGTGTGATCACAGAAAAGAGTTTCTTAAACCTACCATATCTAGAAGTTTTAGACCTTTCCTTTAATGGTATTCGATCAATTCCATGCAACACTTTTAGAAACCTCAATAATTTGAAAGTTCTTAAGATTCTTGATGCTATAAGTTTAGAAGTTAAAAGCTGTTCCTGGAATGGTGTAATGTATCTGATATATTTAGAAATGAGTTATTATTTTGACAACTCGTCAGTAGATAACTTTCGAGGTCTCCAGAATATTGAAACGCTGAGATTGTGGGTTAATTATAAACGAAAATATTATGATCCTCTCATCTATAAATGTCTGAATTTGTCCTTGTTCAACAATCTACCGAACCTGAAACGCCTAGACTTGTCGTTTGGAGATTTCTACTGTCTTGAGGGTCCGTCTGTCTCTGACTTCGATAATCTAACGAATGATATTACTGAGTTGAATATCGGTTACAATACACATCTCTCGAAAATCAAACCATACGCTTTTATAGCCACGCCAAATTTGAGGCTTCTGAAACTTGAAAGCCCGCTTTTCTTGGATGCCATTGAAGCATCAGCTTTCGCTGGCCTTCATGGTCTAGATAGTCTTATCCTCAATGATGTAAACCTTTTAACGTTGAACAAAAATCAGTTTACTCATCTGAAGAATATCAAAAGTTTGGATTTGGTGAGTTTCATTAATTCGAAAGTTTCGACACTTTTGGCATCTACATTCCGTGGTTTATCTCACTTAATGTACCTAAACCTATCGTATAACGCAATAAGCGTAATTAAACCTTCAACATTTGATGACCTCTATAGCTTAGTCCATTTGGATATATCGCAAAACCAACTTAAGAGCATCGCTTCACATATGTTTCGGGGTCTCAGTAGTCTTTCCTACTTGACTAGTTGTTCGAATCCTGTAACCGTTTTTACCTCTGCATATAAGAAACTGAACAGGCTACAATATCTTTGCCAAGCTAATGAAATGAAAATTGACTTACTTGAGCCACAGCAATTTGTTACATCATTGGATTGGGAATGTCCGGATGTTTATGATCATATCGCCCCAGAGTCTTTTTGTGGGATTTACTTGTTTTATTATCTCAGTGTCAGCAAAGAGTACAACACTTTAAGCGATTGGTCGTCTAACTTTCCGAGCCTTCAAAAGATACGATTCCTTACCATAAGAGGTTATTATCATGCCCAATTTCCCATGAAGTTAACACCAATCAGCATCACCTACTTGGAAATATTCCCAAACAAATCAGATACATTTGTCTCCATTTCTCTCTTTATACCACAAGATGTAGATTTACTACAAGATTTTAATGCCTGGCTTAGATACGTTTCTGAAGGAAAGTCGTCAAATTTAACATTGTCCCCCGATGAAGTGGTGCCAAAATTGATAAAAAATGCCTTTCAGAATGCCAAAATACAGTCCCTAAACCTAACAATTGCAAAGCACTTGATGCCAGTTTGTGATTTCAATGAAAGTATTGAAGTAGAAACTTTATTCTACAATAGCGGCACTGATACAATGGAAAACGTTTTTTCCTGTTTCAAGGGAATAAGAACTCTGTACTTGAACAATAGTGCATACCCGTTGAGATACATCAAGAGAGAAACTTTCAGAGGCTTGGATTCGCTTCAAATCCTTGACCTGAGCAGGAATAACATTGTATTTGTTTCTAAAGACATAATCAGACGTTTGCCAAAGCTCAGCTCCTTAAACATGGTTCACAACTCACTTTCAGTGTGCATGAATGTTTTGGCCCACTTCTCAACTCTATCAGATTTTCGTTTTGATTGGCATGAAGAAATGTATTCATATTCTCGAGGCTGTTGTCGACAACTAGGGGGGACGTATTCGGCCGACCCTTTTTCTTTGGAAAAGGGTGACTATATTTCATCACGGCAAGGAAGGGATGTATGTAATTTTTATTATCCAGAGACAGATGAGCCCAATACAAAAGTAATAAGTTGTGCATTTGTAAAGACCGACAACAATGGAAAACCTAAATCATATGACCCAGATTATGGTATCATGTGTAATTGTGATCCGAGTAAATTGCATACTCTCGACATGAGGACTTCGAACATTTATTTCAGAGAACCCAATATCAGCTTCGCATCATTGACTGAGATGAAGGTTAGAATAATTGACCGTGAGCAGTGTGTGCTGCATGTACCTTCATTAATTTATGTAGATCTTTCCTACTCTACGTTGGACATTAACAATGCCCGCATTAAATTTAAGGAAACTAATAATTTAAAAGTCGCAAACTTTAGTCATGCACAGTTCAAAAGAAGAAATGAGTCTGGACAGTGTGATACAGAAACAGATCACGCCATTTTTCAATCATTTGTAAATTTAGAATTCTTAAATGTGTCACATTCTGCAATAAACAATCTTTGTAAGTATTATTTTCAGCAGTTGACATATTTGAAAGTATTAGATGTATCGAATAATGAGATAACTTTTCTCGAAAGGAATATATTTGAATTTAACAAAAATTTGGAAACGCTCGATCTCAGTAATAATAATATTACCCTGATTGACCCAAGGACCTTTGATAATCTGTCGATGTTATTGCATTTGTATTTTGAAAATAATCCTCTCAGTTGCAATGGAGACGCGGCTATTCGAAATTGGATGGAATATACTCAGTCTCTTTCATTTACTTTAGATGGTTCTTTTCCGTGGCAAACATACCGATGCATGGAACCGAAAGCTGTATCTGGTAAATCAGAACAGAGAATTGAATGTTGCGAGAGATATATTGTCCCAATATTACTGGTGCTATTAATAGTGCCGATTATCTTGATAAGCCGTGTGCTTTGGAAAAAACGTTGGCATCTTGTTTATAATGCATACAAGAGGATTAACAGACTGAAACAGCAGTATCCACTCTACTTTTTGTTAGAAAACGAAAGAGAGTATATGTTCGACGCTTTTATCAGTTTCAGTGAAGGAGATGCCGACTGGGTTGACGAGCAGCTCCAACCTATACTAGAAGAAGAACTAGAACTCACTCTTTGTATCCACACACGAGACTTCCATGGCGGAAAAGATATTTTTGCAAATATCGAAGAAAACATCAAAAAAAGCAGAAAGATCATTTTCGTCGTGTCGGAAAATTTCGTGAAAAGTTCGTACTGTGATTTTGAAATGCGATATGCGTTCTCGATGATGTTGCATGCGCTCCATAATGAGAGTATTCTTGTGTTTATTATGTTGGAGAAAGTGCATCAGAAATATATGTCAGACATACTCAAGTTCTTTGTCAATACAAAAACTTACCTTGCTTGGCCAGAAAGGGGTGTCAAGAATGCCGAAAGAGAACAATTTTGGCGTCAACTAAGAGAAGTCGTTACACACGACCTGTAACTTCTGCTAACAGAAAACATATTTATTGACGCACATTGTTGCAATTGTAATGTAAAAACAGAGGAAGGGATTTCGGCCAATTGTCACCGTCAGATACATTTTATGAATCATGGACAGATTCTTTGTGATAAAATGTTTTGAATTCACATATGATTGAACTTTGTCCTACATTTATTTTGTCATATTATATGGGCGGGACAGGTAGGCTAGTGTAAATGCTGCATTCTTTGTAAAATTACAAGATCAAGCAAACTTTAAACAAATGATCGACAAAGTGAAACAAGAGTTTATTCATGGTAAATTAAACAATACTATCTTACATAAACACTTTTAACACTTTCATGTTCCTAATTAATGTTAACAAATATTATGACATGTAAATCAAGACGGCAAAATCAGAGTTAAAGAGAGTTTGAGTGGGATGTAAATTTCAGTAAACAAGTTCTCAGTCTGTGTTTAGCGGTCGCGTTGGCGACTGCACGTCAAAAAAGGCTATCTGTAAATTTTATTTTGTTCCACTTGCTGTCTTAAAATTTTGATAACTAAGAGGGGATATTTTGCATCATGGATTATTTTATTATTGATGCCATATATAAGAAGTAGTTCGTTCGGCCCTAATGACCTTAGTCTTAGCCAACTTCATCTGGCACTGAAACCCTGTGAGTGGAATACTTACACATTATATTATGTAAATAAAGTATAAATATCGTATCTGTACTGATTTATATGTTACATTCCTCGATAATCCGTTTACTTCTTGTTAAGCGACATAAACCGTAATACTATCTTACATAAACACTTTTAACACTTTCATGTTCCTGATTAATGTTAACCAATATTATGACATGTAAATCAAGACGGCAAAATCAGAGTTAAAGAGAGTTTCATGGATTATTTTATTATTGATGCCATATATAAGGAGTAGTTCGTTTGCCTCGAATGACCTCAGTCTTAGCCACCTTCATCTGGCACTGAAACCCTGTGAGTGGAATACTTACACATTTTATTATGTAAATAAAGTATAAATATCGTATCTGTACTGATTTATTTGTTACATTCCTCGATAATCCGTTTACTTCCTGTTAAGCGAAATAAACCGTAATATTTCATCGCCATCAGATGAATCACTTCAAATTGTGAGTTTGTGAATTCATGAACAAACTTTCCATCTAAGGAATATGGGCTAACACACGAAAAATATAAAGCAACTACTATGAGCGCTTACTACCTTTGGTTAACGAGGTTGATCGAAGTGTGTATCTAAAATCTGATTTTGTCATTATACGTATATAAAATTAGTGAAGGCATCTTCATCAATCTGTTATACCTTTGTTAGTGATACCGTACGGTTTAGTCGATAGTGTAGTTTAATTTGGTTTCATGATAACGGAAAGCACGGCGAATTAGATCATGTTCTGTTACATCGTATACCTAAGCTAGTGATCACTCGTTTCTGAATCGTGTATAAGCGATACTACTGATTAGAGTCTGTTTAATCCTTTTCCGAATGAGGAGGAAGCACGTGTGTCAAGCAGATTAAAAAAAATAACGTACAAAATCATGTGCAATTGCAAGCTATGTTTTGAGTTTTGCTTAATTTGTTCTAGGTGGTTTGTCGTGCCAACTTCTCTTTAAGTACATGCATTGTTTGTAACATAAATACACTTGACTAGTAATGAGACGGCTCTTTAAAGGTTTGACCTTTCAATGCGAACTCGCTACAGCGGTGTGGCTTGTATGAGGTATCACTTCCAACCTTCTATTTGAGAACCTCCCGAGACCATCGCAGACCCCCTAGCATATTAAGAATTGCATTATGAGCTATTGTATATACAATAAATAGCGTATCGCAATGGGGGGAAAGTCATGGTCGTAGAAATAGCAGTTTTCATTTGTTGGTTTTCCATTAACTCGCTTTGCCGCGAATCTTTAGTATGCTGAGACCTTATATTCTACATCGACAATGTAACGATCCAAAACAAGAACACAACAAAATCCAGGATAATATGTTTATGCAGACTATACAGAACATATAACCTGTAAGTTGCAAATGACTTCCCGAGGGGGGCATATGATCTTACCGGCGCTTCGAAAAGGCGAAATGTCAACAGGTTTAATTCGGAGAACACGCCCATGTCTTACTTTTACCTGACGATAATTGACATTTGAAAAGCGATATGAATATATATGACCATGACCTATGACCTATTTGTTTCAAAATAAAGTAGTTGTATTTCTGAAAATGGCGACCGTCTCCTTCACATGATCAAAGCACCATTAGTTGAAGCGATTTTCTACTCTTATCTCAGGGTTTTAGCAGTGCGCCTTTAAATTTGTAGCTGTGGTGTTCTCACACGCTAGCGCATTTCGCCTAATGCCAACGTATGTATGTTGTTGTCTGTCAATCGGTCAATATATCCAGGACAGCTGATTGTTTGTGAATGACCTTTTACAGAAAATGATTCCTTGAATATTGGATTCCGTGCCTTGCATAAGTTTGTGAGCGGTGTGTGAAAGTGAGCGTACGAGCGTGAGTTCTTCACGAACTCTACAGCGTGTGGAGAGGTCGCAGTCAGAAATTGTAACAACTTTAGCTCGGTTATCGTACCAATCTGTTTGAGATTGGGGATTTGGCCGAGCGGTTTTGTCGGTGGCTTCTTCACTAGGTGAGTGGGTACCGTACGTTGTGAGTTCGAACCCGATTGAAACCACCGTATTTAAATGTTTCACACTTGAAAACAGCATCATCATATGTTACAGATGCTTTTAAAGGTATGGTAGGTTTTCCATTACTGTCGCTCAGATTAGTGCAACTCTTGATATGGTGAACCATTAAATAAATGAATGAGTGAATGAATGAATGAATGGACCGTATTTGATACGGGTACCGTATTTGACATTTCACACCCGTAATAGTGAGAATTAACTTAAACCGTTTGTTTTGATTTGATTTAGAGCAGGTATTATTCGTCTAGAAGTTAAAAATATGAACAATAAATGTCATATATTAAACTTTATTTCATTGTACAAGCCTTACCTGTGTCGAGTGTGTTCCTACTACTTTATACTCCCTATCTCTGTATAGTATTTCAAAGAAAACAGTCCATATATTCCGTTAATTGTCCTCCCTAATTCCCTTCATTAATTTGCTCTACCGATCACCAACGCTGGGGCTTATCACCCTCCGTCTTTTAGCTTATTGGCTGCTATATAACATCTTTCCACAAACGTTAGATGGAAACATCAGTCAAATGATGTGGTTACGGATTTTAAGTTACGATAACAATGAAATGATATTTAAAAATCCTCTCTTTCAGATCCGACTGACCCTTTGACTATATAAATTTCGCTCATATCATTATTAGTGTGGATATTAGCATTTTTGCGAATGGCGTTTCAAATTTTGGGATGACCGCGGGCGACTTTCACATATCTCATTACTATAGGTATTACGGGTACAACTCTTGAGCTAAACGAGATACCTCTCGGAGCCTATCATCGTAAGGACTTTTACATCTAATTATTATGTACAAACTTAGTAATAGGCTAACATATAATGTTATAGGTGCCATTTTTATTGCTTGTTGACCAATATGGAATCAAAGTCTTTGCAAGATTTAAGGATGACCTTAGATTACATTGGCTCTACTATTAGGTATCCAATGAAGTACGACTTCAAACAATCTTGAATGCGCCTTTTCTTTGCTGTGCAGGGCATTGATAAGCTGCAAGCACTTTTTTATTGATTGCACTTAATCTCAAGTTTGCTTCTTAAATTTTTGTTAGTTCTGCAGTCAGATACCACTGATGGAGAGTATATATTAAGTGATATGTTGTAGAGGTACCTTTCATTGAACCGAATTACTTTGGGTTGATTTTATCTTAGACCTCTGCGAGATACATTATACCACAAGTGATGCAAGTATATTGGTGTAAGGGGTATTGGTCGTAGATTTTTGGACAATATACGTGTTGGGTTGACATTTGTGATGGATAAACATTTGCAGATTTCGAATGGAACTTTTGAAAGATTACAATTGAGCATAAGGGCTTGACAAGGATATCAACAAAGTCCCTAAAATATCAAATTTGGAATCATATCCGGTCCTGTAGATGTGTAAACTTTCATATTTGACAATTTTTTTCAACTTTATATATTTTGATAATGAATTTATCTGAGATATCGCCTTCATGCTTAACCACATAAGAATGGTTAAGTGGTAAGAAATAAGCTCTCATATTTTGAAAGAATGCATCGATTTGTATAGCAAGCTGCTTTGTATCTTCATTGCTTATTATTGTTTTTATTATTATTTTATTATTATTATTATTATTATTACAAGTTTAGGGGCTATAAGTATTATATAGAAATGTAATAACAGTTCATTGAAGCTGTGTGGGAATTCTGAAAAAGAGGTGTTGTTTATTTTAATTTTGTCAATAGGGGTGACTATCAATTGTTGTAAGTGCAGCGCAGAATTGTGCATCATATTGTACGGAGAGACGGGGTATCATTAACCCAAGGGATAACGCTTGTCGGAAAAGTGACACTAAGCAGTTTAAGCGATACCAGTAGGCCTAGACTTTTTACTTTTGTGCGAACTTTATGGGTAAACGTTCAGTCAGTTCAATTTAATTTTGTTTTTTGTTTTCTTCCATCAAAACTCACGACTATGAAAAAGATTTCCAACATAAATTAACAATTCTCTCTCTCTCTCTCTCTCTCTCTCTCTCTCTCTCTCTCTCTTTTCTGCGACCACCGAACCTCGTAAGCGTCATATTGGCTTTGCAGAATAAATATTTTTTTGCATGCATCTCGCATGTTTCGCCCTGTCAGTGTAGTCTGGCAGAGACCCGCGATTCGCGTTCTTCACTGTTGGAACACGGGCAATTCACGCGCACGCCCTTCAGAGAGCATGTGCAATTTAGTCTATGTGAGCGTGACAGTAATGCTCGTGCTATCGTCTCGTTGAGCTTTAAAAGGACGGAATGTTGACAGAAACTGAAATTACTGCAGAGAATACTTTTCAGGATATCACATGTGAGTGTCTAAGGTACCAAGTAGGACGTTTAGGAAATCCTTTCAGAATCACGCCGCCTGTAGCCCTTTTGTGGAGTATAAGCTTATAAGCTTACGTAACTGCAGCGTATTTCTACTGTACACATTGCCGGAACATATGCGATGGAATTTTGCGTTTCACGTTGTTCAATCATTCAGATGGAAATGCCGCCCTTTTCTAAACTTTGAAAAAAAACCAGGATGACAGACTTTGGAATGCAAACTCTTGTATAACAATTACGTAATTTAATGAGAAGTCATTTGTATTCGAGCACGGCTACAGGTTTGGATTCGAAAACTCTCATTATAGCGGATTCACTGAAACAGTCTAGTCTCAACAATCCACAGGGTGAGTCGAACTTTTCCTATCTCCATGTAGCACTTGTGCAAAAATAAGCGAATCCATAGGCCTTTTGCGAATCAATAAATGCTTTTTTCACCAAGCTGAAAGGTGAAAAGATTAATTATTTTTGTCGCAAGTCAAGAGTTTGATATGAATATCGCCTTTGTACTGGCTCTTTCATTGTGTTACAGGTCAAAATCTTATTCCCCAGGTTGATACATGTGTGTAGAGATTTTTATAGAAACTATTCCATAGCTATTTACATTTCTTTATCACTTTTTGCGGTTTTGCAGTTTCCTGTTTTTTTTAGCCGATTAGTCGGCACTAGCCAAAACGACTAGCCTTTGTGAGTTGGCATGCACACGTCAAAACGATTAGTCTATATTGCGCTCGTATTTCTGGGTACGTTTAGTCTCACTGTTTACTTCTGGTTGGTTAACAACCACAGTTTAATTGACAGCCGATTCTTTATATTTAGGGTAAATTGTGGCAATAAGTGTTTCCTACGACGTTCGCACAAGTGAGAAATGGGGCAAAATTAATTGAGTGATGGTTGATGATGAGTTTAATTCTATTTAGAGCCTGTATGTCAAGTAGGGCAGTATTAAACATGAAACATTTAACTTGTAATATTTCCCCCTTGTCTTGGCGCTGGGTTTAAAAAAAGTGTTTAAAGGTATACTGGCACCATGTTTAAATTTAGCCGTTGCTACCATGGAAAGGGATTTAGCTAATCATAGAGTTTATGGGGTCACGTCAGGTCACACAAAAAATAATGCACCACTACATGGTCATAATGTTACTATAGTTAAAGTCCATATAGTCATCACGTTTGCGGCTGCGCGTACAAACATTAATTTTCCTCAAAACATGGCGACAGCCGATGGAAGCTTCGCACTGACAAAGGTGGAAGAAGCCCTTCTTAGAGTAAATGAGCCAAGGTCGTGCAACTGTTCAGGACTGTGCGCGCGGAAACGGAGATGGGGTGCATGTCCATGCAAAAGCATGGATAAATACTGCAACCGAGCTTGCACTTGCGGAAAAAAAGTACATGTATGAACAGACTGCCCGTACGTAAGTATTAGAGTTCACTGCTGTTTCAGATGATTCAGTGTCTTTTATTGTCTGCGCACTATGTTCTTATGGAGTCCTGATCCTGAACTTGCTTGTTTTATTTAGAAAGGGTGCACTATAAAATTAGAAATAATTTGTCTTTATTATTCTTAACGGAATGAGGCAAAGAAATCAAAATAAATTATTTTAAAATGAATATCTATACGTCATTAATAATAAATCCATAAAATAAATAAATACCAGTGAATCGTGTTTTAAATTAAAAAAAACATATGCGCTACTGTTACTGCTTGTGATAAATAATGGTGCATTGGGTGCCAAGGGGAATTGGGTTCACAAAATTAATTTGAGATACTACTAGAATTAATTTTAGCACATAAAATTAATTTGAAGGCATAAACTAAATTCAATGAATGCATAATAAGTTAGTAATATAATATATAACACTTATTTGTGATGACTACATGAAAGAAAACTAAAATTGCTTGAAAAATTATTTCTGGTATATATAAAATTAATTCTAACGCACTAAAATTAACGGAAAACATAATTTTGACCAGAGTGGCCCAATATACATTATCTTTATTATTGTACACCTGCGTCTGCAATGTATGGAGTTTCTTCGTACAGTAAAGTTCGGTATCAGAGGACGCAGAGTCCGATAACTTTGACGCGGAGTACAATAACTTTTGGTGTTATTGGGCGCTATTTGACCTTTGATCTCAAAACACCTCTACGTCAATGCGGGGAAAAAGGAGAGATGATTTTTAAGTTTTTAAAAAACATACTTCTAAACATTTAGTACTTTACAACGTTTGTAGTGGTGAATCAAAAGCCTGTGAATTATGCTGCCGACCTACAATTTCTAACACGTACACTGCGCTGCGCAGGTTTGAAATTTCGTTCTGTGCGCTTAGCGTTCTCGTTTGCTCGCGATCGGTCAGTGCAGTGCGGGACGGGCATCCCCAAAAAAGCTTTAATTTTAACTTTTCGAGGTAAAATTGGACTGAAAAAGGTGTATTTGAGGTTATTCCCAAAATACCATGATTTATGTCCGAGTAAATCGTACGCTTCAGTATTGTCCTTGAAGCTACGCATCTCGGACAATATACCTCTGCTGCACGATGTACTCCGACATAAATCCCGGCATTTTGGGAATAACCTTATATTATTCTTCCTAGAATGAAGGCAAATATATTACAATTATTATTATTATAGAACTTTGGTGTGCTAACCAGAAAAAAAACCTTATGATCAATTTCTTACATCAGTCAATGGTTCTTTAATAGGAAGTAGGGAAAAAAGTAACATTTTCAATCCCAAAATAGTTACCATGGCAACTTGAAACATTAAAATAAGACTGGTTTTTGTGTTCCCTCACCCGAACTCCCCCACTAGATAATTTTCTTATCAATCAAAGTAACTTTTCATGATATATTAGAAAAACTGAAATTTTCAACCCCTAAAATGGTTACCATGGAAACATTGGGCAGTGAAATTGATATCATATTTAGTCTTTTCGACCCAAAATACCCTTATGGTGGAATTTTCATGGAAATTGAATCTTTTGTTATTCGCATTAATATTTCTTTATAATACTTATATTGTATTATTTTATGTTAATTATTATTATTATTATTATTATTATTATTATTATTATTACTATAATTACAAGTTTAGGGGCAATAAGTATAATATAGAAATTGAATAACAGTTCATTGAAGCTGTGGGAATTCTGAAAAAGAGGTGTTCGAATGCAGGCCCATCGTGGCAGTTGTGGGCACGCACAAAACAAGGCACAGCGAGCTATGCCTGTGTATTTGTGTATTTGCTGCAAATATACCTTCACGCATGCGCACTAGTTTGCCAGTGTAGTCTGCTAATATGAGCATGCGCAATTGAGTTTACCTGCGCGTGAATGTGTAGTCTGTAAACTACGTCTCGTGCTATAATCTTGTCGTTGAGCTTTGCATGTTGACGGAAACTGGAATTACTGCAGCAAATACTTTTTAGGACATCACAAGTGAGTCCCTAAGGTAAAAAGTTGGACGTTTAGGAAATCCTTTTAGAAAGTTCACGCCGCCTGTGGCCATTTTGTGGAGTAATAGCTTATACGTACCAGGAGCGACGGTATGCAGTATTTCTACTTTACATATTGCTAGATAATATGCGATGGAATTTTGCGTTTCACGTCGTTCAATCATTCAGACAGAAATGCCGGCCTTCTCCAAACTTTGAAAAAATCAGGGTGACAGACTTTGGAATGCTAACTTGTGTATAACAATGACGTAATTTAATGAGAAGACATTTTGTATTCGAGCTCGGCAACATTTTTTGATTTGAGAACTCTCATCATGGCGGATTCACTCAAACAGTGAGTATTCAACAACTTTTTCCTATGTCCATGTAGCACTTGTGCAAAAATAAGCGAGTCCACAGGCCTTTGGCGAATCAATAAATGCGTTTTTCACCAAGCTGAAAGGTTGAAAGATGCGTCCGTCACTTTGGAACTAGCTAGATAAAAGTAGTCAAACACAGCTGGGCATAGAAATTTGCCATAGTATGACTTTGTTCTGGAGATGACCGGCCGTGCGGTGGAACTTTGCAACAAAGTTTCCATATCCGAACTGACGTACTTGAATGACAGGCAGAGGAAAAGATGGCCAATAAAAACTTATTCTCGTTGCATTTTGATAATAATGTATCAATCACAATGACACGGAAATTATGCCTCAAGGGCCATGGTCTATTTTTAGCCCTGCTACAGTATGTCTCGTGCTGAAAAGGCCATATTGTTGTCATGTTGTCATGGCGACTTTTAAAAGTTGCATACAACTGTGAGAGTGAAACGGGTTGTTTATAGGTCACAAAACTTTTGCGTCCCACAGTCGTCCATTTCACTTGTTTCCTTGGGCATTAAAGGTGTGCAAGTATACACATCAAAAGACTAGAAAATTCACTTCATGGGCAGAACCTTGTAAAATAGCCCTTTCTTGTCTGGTTAACGAAAAAAGACACCCCTGATGTAAAATATGCATGGGCTACCAGCCAGTGTCACCGGGCTACCAACTTTAGAATATGGTTGCCCAAGTGGACTACCAATTTCGAGCCCTGGGCAATATTAAACATGAAAAATAATCGCAATCATACCAATCCATAATCCAATGACAGTAGGTCAGAATTCGCAAGACAATAGTTGTAAACATAGACACAAAACAGCACAGAACAGACAGTAA
>LD343433.1:90566-122670 GCA_001465055.1 Ptychodera flava | reverse complement strand
CTTATGAGGTGTGGAAAATTGATGATACTAAAGTTGAAATCATCTCTCTTGTCATATAGCCTAGTAGAAAGGTGACCATTAGAGTCAAATTCAAGTAAAATGTCCAGGTATGAAGCAGAAAACATTCAACTTGTAATAATTCCACTTGTCTTGGCTTGCTTGGTTTAAAAAAAATGTTTAAAGATATACAGGGACCATGTTCAAATTTAGCCATTGCTACCATGGAAAGGGGAGATAAAGCTAATCATCAGAATCATAGAGTTTATTGGGTAACGCCAGGTCACACAAAAATAATGCACCACTACATGGCCATAATTTTACTTTAGTTAAACAATCAGAAATAATTTGTGTTCATTATTCTTCCTGGAATGAGGCAAAGAAATCAAAATAAATTATTATAAAATGAACATTATTATACTTCGTTAATTATAAATCCATAAAATAAGTAAGTACCAGTGAACTATGTTTTAAATAAAACAAAAAAAAATGTGTGTTACTGTTACTGGTTGTGATAAATATACTAGTACATTGGGTGATAAGGAGAATTGGGTTCTGATACTAGTAGAATTAATTTCAGCACATAAAATTAATTTGAAGGCATAAACTTAATTCGATAAATGCATAATAAGTTAGTAATATACTATAGCACACTTATTTTGGATGACTGCATGAAACACAATTAAAAATGCTTGAAAAATTATTTCTGGTCTATGTAAAATTAATTCTAACACACTAAAATTAACGGAAAACATAATTTTTACCAAAATGGCCCCAATATACATTATCTTTATTATTCTTTCTACATGAAGGCAAAGAAATTACAAATTACACAATTAATTATTATTATTACAGAACAAATGTTAAAAGTAAGTGCTTCACGAACTCTACAACGTGTGGAGCGGTCTCAGTCAGAAAAATGTAACAACTTAGCCGGCTATTGAACCACTCTTTTTGAGAGTGGGGATTTAGCCCAGCGGTTCTCTCTGTGGCCTCTCCGCTAGGCGACTGATGCCGTATGTTGTGGGTTCGAACTCGATTGAAAACTAGCCGTATTGTTACTTTGAAATCCAGAAAATAAATAAAAACCAGTGAATTATGTTTTAACATAGACCCTCTCGAGGGTCTATGGTTTTAAATAAAAGAACTGTGGTTACCGAAATGGTTACTATGGCAAAATAAAACAAAAAAGAACATGGACTTCATGCTGTTATAAAAACACTTAGGAGAGCATTTGCATAGTAACTGGGGTTACTTTTAATGGACTAGGGAAAATATTGAAATTTTAAAACGCAAATAGGTTACTATGGAAACACAGGGCACTAAAAATGGATATCATATTTTGTCTTTCAAACCCGAAATAATCCTTTGGTATAATATTTATGTTGATTACTGGATTTTTACACTGGATATTTGGTCTTTCTAACCCAAAAATCCCTTTGATATAACAAATTCTGTTGATTCCTGGATTTTAGGTGGAATCTTTGAAAAACTGGTAATTTTTACTCCTGAAGGGTTGCCATAGAAACATCTCACATTGAAATGAGTTTGATTTTTTTTGTGTGCTAACCGGAAAAACCATTATCATCAATTTTTACATCAATCAATAGTTCTTTAATAGGAATTAGGGAAAAAGTAACATTTTCAATCCCAGAATAGTTACCATAGCAACTTAAAACATTAAAATAAGTCTGGTTTTTATGTTCTCTGACCGCGAACTCCCCCCGCTAGATAATTGTCATATCAATCAAAGTAACTTTTCATTGGATATTAGAAAAAGTGAAATTTCCATGGTTACCATGGAAACATTGGGCAGTAAAACCGATATCATATTTGGTCTTTTCGACCCAAAATACCCTTGTGGTGAAATTTTCACGGAAATTGAACCTATTTAATCGCGTTATTATTTCTATATAATACTTATATTAATTATTATATAAATAATGGGCAACGCCCCAACAATTAACATTTATAATGGCAAAGGCGAGAGGAAAGCCAAAAATGAAGGAGCGAGGCTTGCCAAGCCCATAAATATTGGCTTTCCTCTCGTTCACGCCCTTAAATAAACGTTGATGGTCAGGGCGGAGTCTATTATTTCAATTATATTATCAATGAACTCAAGAAAACTGTTAAAATTTATGAAACTTCTTTTTAGTTTTTTTATTGATAAAACAAACACAAAGACTACAGAAAAGAACAGGGGAAAAAGAAAGACAACACAGAAAGAAGAAAAACTAATCATCAAAAAAGTTCATAAAATCTCCCCACTTTTCAACATGTATCCTTTGTCTATCTTTTGACATTGCTACATACTTTTCTGTTTTGTAAACAGAATTCACGTACAATTTAAACTGAAGAACATTTGGTAGTGAATTAGCATTTTTTACATCTAAAAATATAAAAGCGTCCCATAAGGAAGATGAGAATTATAAGTAAACTAGAACTCGAACACGAGTCACCAAGTATACAGTATATTGCATTAAGCGTTATGGTATTTTGTGTAACCATTTGAAACCACTCTTTTACTGAAATTCAAAAACGATTTACATTAATACACTCCCAAAATAAATGATAATAATCCTCTTCAACATCTTTGCAAAAAATTACATATCGGTGAATTAATCAGTCGCCACTTATAAAGTAATCGATTTGAGGGAAGAATATTCATTATCAACTTATATTGAAAATTCCATAGCTTAATATCACTAGTTAATTGGAATGGAAGCACTAACAACTTTTTCAGAAATATCATCTCATCAAATAAATCGTACCAGTAATCAACTATGTGTGGAGGAAGGTCCTCAGGTGTTTCTATATATACAAAGAAAGTGTAAATCTCTCTGTTAATTTTTAAACCAGACAAACATTTAAGATTGCGAAAATTAGGCCTACAGACCTGTAATTTTGATGAATGTGAACCCTGTAAAATATTCTTCCAATCTGTTGGTATTGCAGACAATAATTGATTGTACTGAAAGCGAGTACAGATATTACCATACATTGTGATGACATTTTCATAACTAAAAAACTTACAATTATCGTCGAGAAGATCGTTAATAAAATTTATACCATTCGCAAAAAAGCGTTTCCTATATATTGGCTTGTCCCTAATACGTATTTTAGAATTATATGTATATACGAAAACTTCTCACGCGAAAGGTAACGGGCCCGTTACGAAATTAATCTTATTCATTTTCACGGGCATGTAAACAAACCATTACTTTGCATTTGTGGTCAGTCACGTGGTTCAGCTCGAACAATTAAAATGCGACAGACAGGTTATGGTAATATCATATAGAAATAACGGGCGACGCTCTGACCCTTAACGTTTATTTATGGGCGAGAGGAAAGCCAAAAACTAACGGGCGAGGCATGCCTTTGATCAAAAGGAACTCTTGTGACAGTACTCGCGCCCATAAATAACCGTTAATGGTCAGCGCGTCGCCCATTATTTCAATTATATTATCAACGAACCCCACAAACCATCAATATTTAAGAAAATTGCCCACGCGAACGACATCGGGGCCCCAGAACTTGACAGGTAGTAGTGCGCGTGCTGTAAAAATTTTGCAAATCCGAGGATTTCTTCCAAAAATGTGTCTAAACTTGGCCAAGAAGTCTTCCATTTTATTTTGTGATTGATAGTGATCTTTGTAAAAATTACAATTTACGTTTTAGCTGAAAAGTTACGATGTTTACGACATTACTCATATTCACTGGCACATAAGAAAACCATTATTGTGTATTTATAGTCGGCCACATGGTTCAGCTCGACCAATAAAAATGCGATGGACAGGGCATGTTACAACCGATAACGTAACAACTAACCGATAACGTATCAAACCCGATAACGTTGTAAAAATTTACCGATAACGGAGTAAATCAACCGATAACATATTAACGAACCGATAACGAAGTAATTTTTTCTAACCGGTAACGTAGTGAAAATTTACCGATAACGTAGTAATTTTTCCCTACCGATAACGTATCAAAAATTTACCGATAACTTATCAAATCAACTGATAATGTATTGGATCAAGTTATTCACGGGAATAGATTTATAGGGATAGCTCGATATTTTGATGGATAGATAGATCGATCGACGGATAGAAAATAGAGAGATAGTGTATCAAATCACCCCATAATGTAGCCAAGTGAACAATAACGTATCAATCAACCGATGGCGTATTAAATCAGCCTTTTAAGTATCAAATCAACCAATAACCTAGCCAAGTGCAAGTCAAAGAGTAAAGATTCCAATAAACTGACAATGCATCAAGTCAACAAATAAGTTACCAATCGACCCATAAAGTATTAATAAATTGAAACTAACTGAATATAAATGAGTGCTGTAGCTTTCTTTTTTTTTCAAATCAATCAGTTACACCTTCAAAGTTACATACACTTGGAGTATACTGTTTTCGTTGTATTACTCAGACATCACGAATCGAATTTCATCTATTTGGGAAATGAGAACTATACTATAACATCACACATGTGAGTGTCTTTATCGACACACTAGATTTGGTGCAAGTCTGTGATTTGTGAATGTTTTAGTGGGGTGAACGCGATGATTTGTGTTCTGTTTTCATGTGAAAGGCGTAAGTGTGGTGAACTCGGGGTGAGCGCTATACAGGGGAGTTTCTCCCGGAATCACAGACTTGGCTTTCTTGCACGATCTGCATTGCTATGAATATTGATGAGGTGGCGTTTGTATTTACTGATCTATTATTCACAAGATGACATTATCGTATTTTGCATATTGGGAGGAGTACCTTTCGATCCCCCAAGAGATGTGCATAAAGCTGACATGGCGTTGTTGATAAAATGTCGATGCTATCACTGAGGTAAAATAATAAGACCTCCGTGCTCCCACCAAAGTCAGCATGACCTCTGTTCATCGCCGAAAACGTAGTTGAACCAGTCTTATACGCAGGTCATGTCAACGTTGTGGTCGCTGATGTAGCTTTGATTGTCCTTTTTCGTTCAACTAGGCTTGCTCCTTCATTAGAGCAATATGTGGAGGATTTTAATCAGTACAGTTTTGTCCGAAGTGATAAATATCAGAACAATGTGGGACGACTAATACTTCGTTTGTCAGTGATTTACCGCTGCCAGTTGGTGCACAGACGAACACAGATTTTCCCTGACTATAACTCTCGACAACTTTTCTCTGGTAATCTTGCATGATTTGCGATGGTCGATCAGTTTTAAAACGCGGTTGATGTGCAAATTTATGCCATATTTGCTAAGCGTTTCTCTACTGTCTATGGTGTAACATACTCGATTTCGAAGTCGATGCGTTCTTCTTTTCGGCTAGAATAACCGGGGGGGGGGGGAAGGCTGTCAATCATTTTGTAATGGTTCTACTCCGGAATAAAAAGGACGCGATGTGTTCTACAGACTCAGTACACCCAAATAATCACGTGATACCGGTACAAACAAGCCCACATGTGTACTAACGCGTATGGAAATACACGTACGTCTATGCGCGTTTGTTTGTACCGTGGTCGATTCGAATTCTGGGTTTGGCCTATTGCCTCACGTCACTGTGTACACAGTCCGTTTAGCCGCCTGTACTGTGCAAGAAGCCCAAGTCGGTGAATCCGGCAGAAACTAACTCACTACTGCGCAGACTCAAAGGTAACGCATTCAATCGCAAGGAAACCTGGCCTGGGCTGCCTAGTTCCAAATAGGTTCGTATCATATAGAAGAGGCACAAGAGAAACTTTTATAAATGATTATATTGTTTGAAAGTTCACCGACTTGAACCAAGTCTATCGACACACCTAAAAGTACGGGGGACTTGCAAAAAAGTTTTTAACATGACCGATTATAAAATTTCGTTACTTACAACTTCCGTATATCAAATGACAGTAAGTCTTTACAATGTAACTCTCATTCTGGGACTGAATTAAAGGTAAATCTGGACTCGTTTTTCAATTAAATTCCTTATAATCAAAATTCATTAATTTTGAAAATTACTCCTGTAAGCAAGCCAAGTCAACAGATTTTGTAGACAACATATAGCTTTTTATTTCCTTTTTATCCTTTCTGCCGTGATTCACGTCAAGTCACATCTTATTTGAAGTAGGATTACGAAGACATCGAAAAATTATTAAGTAATCGAACATAGTATAGTATTGATCGAAAAACCACCGCTTTAACCAGAGTTCACTCATACATTTATATTAGGTTCCTGCATATTTATCACTATTATGCTTACCTTTTCCAAATACACCCGATGGAGATTTTCAATAACATGACAGATCGTCAATTGTACGAATAAATCATTCATATTCTTTGGTTAAACACTAATACGCAGTTACTTCTATCGGTGACGTATCTAATATGTGTGCGAAGTTTGATGAACGATTAACTTGATCTAAATGTTGCTACACTACCGGATTGGGTTTGAAAAGATGTTTCTAATCTTGCTAATACAACCATACTTTCAGTCTGAATTATAGTTTTCTTTCTCGGTAGCGTTCTCCGTGTAACACCACAGCAGCTCATTCCCCTGCCTTTGTTACCCAACTATAATCAAACTGTATAACTACTATAGCAAGACTAGAAACAACTTTCAAAACCTATTCCAGTAGTTTAACAACATTTAGATCAACTTAGTCTTTCGTACAACCATAAAAACAGTCGAAATACGATTGATTTGCTGCAGAAATTTGTATTAATTTACGCTAAACGGAAAAAATAAATAGAAGAAAAGAAAATTGAGTACAAGACAATGTGATAAAAAATCGCTCTACAGATCTGTCTATCGATCTATCTATCTGTCTATTGACCAATTTATGGAATCGATCGAGCGATCTAATCATTAATTGAGCTATTTTTATCGAATTGATAGATCGTTCGTTCTATCGATCGATACATCCATCAATTTATCTATCGATCAATTGATCGATCGACCGACCGACCATCTATTAAACATCGATAGATAGATCGATGGATCTATCGATTGAGTGATCGATTTATCTATCGATACATTGATCGACCTTTTTATCTATCTATCTATCTGTCTATCTGTCTGTCTATCTATCTGTCTATCTATCTATCTATCTATCTATCTATCTATCTATCTATCTATCTATCTATCTATCTATCTATCGATCGATCTTTCATTCCTGAATCGCTTAATCAGATATTATCAGTTAATTCAAACGTTATTGGTTGTTTTGATGCGGCATTAGTTGACTTTTCTACGTTATTATTTGATTTAATCCGTTATTGGTTCATTATCGCATTATCGGTAAATTTGTTAATACGTTATCGGTAAGGAAAAATTACTTCGTTATCGGTAAATTTTTACAACGTTATCAGGTATGATACGTTATCGGTTAGTGACTACGTTATCGGTTATAGCAGGGCACAGTAATACAATACAGTGTCGATTAAAAGAAAATGTATATGGGTCCATTTAAAACAGCTGAAAATAACTGAAAATAGCAAAAATATGAAAACACTGAAAGTAAAAAATAGAAAAAACAACCTACAAACAAACAAAAACTAAAAAAAATGGAGATGCTATCGTGATCACTTAAAAATGGCACTTGCAATTTTTTTGAACGGATAAATGAAGTGAATAGCTAGATCCAATGTAACCACACAAAGTATTCCATATTTTAAACCCGTTGTACATAAAAATTCTTAAAAAATATTGGGTCATGTGCCCTTGAATAGACAAAATGTAATCTTCTCTGTTTGCAGACCTTGTATTACGTTTGTGGATCTGCTGAACACCTTTAATAACATTCAGATAATCAGGGGCAAGATTACTCATCACTTTATACATTAAAACTGATTCATTATACAAAAGCCTTTCACTAATTGACAACCACCATAAAGATTTAAATAAAACTTGACTTGGAGTATTAAAATCTTGATCTGAACTTACTCTAGCAACAGATTTCTGCAATTATCCCATTGTCAAACAATAATCTACATAAGGTAAAATTAAACGATTACAAAAGTTCAACGGTGCTGTTTTTTGGTTAAAAATGATTAACTTTTTTCAAAGCATATTATAGGATACACCTGTTCATTTCCAAATATAAGGTACATTCAAAAGGAATGTCCAAGCCCACATTTTTACCCATATATCACATACCTTGAAACGTTAGCAATCTTAAACTCTTCAACACCTTGTACTTTACAAAGGATGCATTTTGTTTTCTTGTTATTATAAAAGAGATCCGGAAACCATTCAAACACTGAGTTGTGGCCTCTAACAAAACATTCTAATTGGGACACCCACTTGTGTCAGCTGACAAGGTTATCAGAGATCAAAGGGAACTCTTGTGGCAGCACCGCAGTCATCTGCGCAGTCTTCTGTGATACACAGAGAAAAGACGTCGTATCGATTTTCTGGTACAGACCTATTACCTGTTAGGACCCAAAATACGTCATGCCGTACAGAGTAATTACAAAACGTAGTAGGGTTTGACAATTACATAATAGAAAAAATAACCGTTTGTTCCAAACAAACCGAAGCAACCCGGAACTATGTAACTTCTCATGGCCCGGTCATAATCTTAACATTCTCTAACTCAGTAACAGCGGTTCTAATAACAACATTCCTTTCTGAGTCACCTTTCTATTCGTCTTTCCATCAATCAAACCATAAAAATAGATTAAACAATTTTCACTCCGTATACTTCTACATTATTTTTACGATCCTGCTTGATTAAACGTTTATCTTTTTTGGGAGTGGAGATTTAGCCGACTGGTTCTGTCTCAGGCCTCTCAGCTAGGCGACTGATGCCGTATGTTGTGGGTTCGAATCCGATTGAAAACTATCCGTATTAACTGGCACGGTATCGTAGCATGTATATTGCTGAAGACAATAAACGGTACATTATGAGTCACCCTATTGGCCAGTCATTCGCTGAGCTAGTTCCGAGGCTAAGTATATGATCGTTCACTTGAGTTTGTTACTCATTACCAGACCGTCTTCAGTTGTGCATTAACCAAGTAAACTATTCAGTATGTATGTTTAGCTTGACAACACCGGCACCTAATTTGGAAGCACTGACGAACTAGTCTCACTATTTAAAGAAAACTTAAGCGAATGCCAAGGTTTGGTGGCGGTAAGACTTTCATTTTTCATTATTTTAAATATTATTTCAAACTCAAATGGTAGCGTCGTTACTGCGTTCATGGGGGAAGTGTATTGAATTAATATAATGAGCGTATTTGGCCTTCTAAGTTTCATTTTTGGTACGGTTTCGGACTCAATATCATGCAGAAGCACCATAATACTGCTCATTTTTAATAAACATATTTGCAGGCAATGTTTATTTTTTTGAAATTAAGGAAAGTAATTTCAGAAATGTAGCAGTGTTGATGATTTGTGTTACGTAGCTGTTAATATTTGAATCTCTTCCATACTGACTATACTGATACTGAGGCACATAAGCATTGTCAACGGCTACATTGTATTAATATGTAATTTATAAGCCAAGGGAGTTGACGGATGGAACAAACAAAGTTGCAAAATGCCGCATCTGTCATGCCGTAAACTAACGGAGCCTGCAAAATTGGGGAAGAGAATGCCAAAATCAGATGCTTGAATTGCCCGTACATGCAAATTACGCTGATACTCAAAACAGGGAAGTTTATAACTAAAAACACTTGAGAGTGTGTGGATGTAAAACTGTGTCATAAAAGTGACAATAATGCAGTCTTCTGTGATACGCAAAGATACGAGGTCGTTTAGATATCCAATAACAGATCTAGTGACCCGTTGGGACACAAATTACGCCTTGCCGTACTGAGAAATTAAAAAAACGTAGTTAGGTTTGACAATGACATAGAAAAACTAGCCGTATGTTCCAAACAAACCTAAGCAATCCGGAACTGTGTATCTTCTCATGGCCCAGGCATTATCTTAATATTTTCTAACTCTGTAACATAGATCCTCTGTAACAGCGGTCCTAATAGCAACCTTCCTTTCTGAGTTACCTTTCTATTTGTCTTTCACTAAACAAACAACGAAATAATTTAAACAATGGTCACACCGCATACTTCTATAGTAACATTTTATAATCCTACTTGTTTAAACGTTTACTTTTTGTACATTGCTGTAGACAATACAACGGTAAATTATGAGTCACCCTTTTGGCCAGTCATTCTCTGAGATAGTTCCGAGACTATGTATAAAATTATTCACTTGAGTTTGTTACTCATTACCAGACCGTCTCCGGTTGTGCATTGTGCAAGTAAACTATTCAGCATATATGTTTAGCGTGACAACTCCGGCACCTACTTACGGAGAACTGACGAACTAGTTTCACAATTTCCGGAAACCTTAAGCGGATGCCAAGTTTGGTGGCGGTAAGACTTTCATTTTTCATTATCTCATTGATAATTTCAAACTTAGTGAATTAACAGTTTAAGTGTATTGAGCCTTCTAAGTTGAATTGTTTCGTAAGGTTTTGAATTGCATATCATGTCAGTTGAATGTAAGTAAATGCAGAAGCACCACAATACGCCTCTTTTTTAGTAAATGTATATTGTTTTGAAATTTTGGAATTTCAGAAAAGTAGCTATGTTGATGATTTGTGTTACGTAGCTGTTAAAGTTTGAGTGTCTGATATGTCCCCAGCTACATTGTATTTATATATGTAATTCAAAAGCAAGGGGAGTTGACGGATGGAACAAACAAAGTTGCAAAATACCGCTTCTGTCATGCCGTAAACTAACGGAGCCAGGAAAATTGGGGAAGACGATGCCAACAATCAGATGCTTGAACTGCCTGTCAATGCAAATTACGCTGATAACCGTATGTTCCAAACAAGCAATCAGGAACTATGTATCTTTTCATGGCCCGGTCACAATCTTAATGTTCTCTAACTCTCTAACGGAGATCCTCTGTTACAGATGTTCTAATAACAACCTTCCTTTCTGAGTCACCTTTCTATTTGTCTTTTTGCCAATCAAACAATAAAAATAGCTTAAACAATTTTCACTCCGCATACTTCTATAGTAAATTCTTACGATCCTTTTTGTTTAAGCGTTTATCTTTACCTGGGAAGGTATCGTAGCATGTACATTGCTGTAGACAATACAACGGTAAATTATGAGTCACCCTATTGGCCAGTCATTCTCTGAGCTAGTTCCGAGGCTAAGTATATGATCGTTCACTTGAGTTTGTTACTCATTACCAGACCGTCTTCAGTTGTGCATTGAACAAGTAAACTATTCATCATATATGTTTATCGTGGCCATTCCGGCAACTAGTTGTGGAGAACTGACGGAATAGTTTCACTTTTTAAGGAAAACTTAAGCGAATGCCAAGGTTTGGTGGCGGTAAGACTTTCATTTTTTTATTTTTTTAGATATCATTTTAAACTGACACTGCGGGTAAAAAGTATGCCTGAGTGTTTCGTATTCCGCCAAGCATTTATTTAACCTGAGAGCGCTTTAACACCCTTTTTGTGCATATGTACTCGCCGTCAGATTGCCAAATTATTGACGTCAACAGTATATTTCAGTGATCGGAATAAATAAAATGTAAAACAATTTCAAAAATTCAAAAATCCAAAACGATGGGAATTTTTTATCTTACTCAAAGGATCACCATGCCAATTTTCATCATTAGTCGTTCAAAATTGAGGAATTTGCTCCTGCGAGAAGTGTACAATCTGTTTGGTGTATTTGACGCCATTGTTTTCTACGGGAAATCGAGCTTATTCACCGCGTCTTAAAATGAAAAATACATCTGAAAAAACCCTGTGGTTTAACTTTTTCATTTCGCTGCCATTGCTTACGATATTTGAAATAACACTTCTCATGAAGGTTAACTAAATATATAAATTTTACTGTAACCCAAACGGGATTCGAACCCCACACACTCACGGCAACATCGCCTAGCTGCTAGGCCTCACACAAAACCAGTCGGCCACTGCTTCCAACCCAAACTCTATTGTTTTATTTTTGTGAGTTTCCGTCTTATTGTTATGAAATGACGAGATAACGATCGTTTGGCTGTTGCTTGTGTTTTCACCTATTTTTGCATATGAATAATTATCGCATAGGTATCTTCAGAATTCCTGCACGAAATTATTGCGAAAATATCATAATGGAAAGGTCAACATATGAGGAAATTGAATCTGCAACTCTCCATCAATATTAAGCTGTGCAGCGAGGAAATTCGGCGAAATTTTGAAACACAGCGTCAAAGGCGGATTTGATTCTCTGTACGCGTACTCGACATATGAGTGGCGAAAAAGTGACACGCTAATATCAAAGTGGAGGGCATTTGGGCCCGCAGTATGAAATGGTAGCTACGTTAATGTGTTCATGGGCGTGTGTAGTGAATAAATAGTATTAGCGTATTAAGCCTTCTAAGTTAAACTGTTTGCTAAGGCTTTGAATTGCATATCATGTCAGTTGAATGTTAGTAAATCCAGAAGCACCATAGTACACCTCATTTTTAATAAACAAATTTGAAGTACATGTGCATTGTTTCCAAATTTAGGAAAGTAATTTCAGAAATGTAGCTGTGTTGATGATTTGTGTAACGTACTGTTAATATTTGGATCTCCCCAATATTAACTAAACTGATACCGAAGCACATAGACATTTTCACCGGCTACAATGTATTTATATAATTCAAAAGCAATGGGATTTACGGAGAAAACAAACAAATTTGCAAAAGGCATGCCGTGCGGGCAAAATTTAGGGAGGAGGATGCCAGAAATCAGATGCTTGTCGGTAGATGCAAATTACGCTGATACTCATGACAGAGAAGTTTATAACTATATACACTAGAGAGTGTGTGGATGTGAAACTGTGTCACAATTGAACTGCATTCGCCTTTTACAATAAGTTTGACTGGGGATATAAAAATGATTACAGTCAGAAATTTGCAATATTTTGCAGGATTGTAAAAAATAACTGCCGATAACTAATTTGTGCCTATGCTCATGATTCAAGGTTATTGCATGTAGGTACTACCATTGATAAAATGAATTTGGAATGAAAACCACATTACTTTAACCTTCGATCTCAAACTCGTATGATACACATAACCATTACTTCAACTTGTCAGCGAAGTCATTTCACAAATTTACATTACTCGGCCCTTTGCAGTTTCACTTCCTGTCTATTACAATGACCTGAAAAGTGACGTCGTATTAAAAGTGGTCGGAAAAGAAAACGCAACAAAGTCGACTCTAGAACGAGAAAGAACTAGAACGAAAATTTTATAGAACTATGAATAAATGTGACGCCGTTAAATTTTGTGTCACCATAGTAGATCATTCTTAATAGCTCGCGCAAGTGGCCTACTATAGTACTGATACACTTACGTCACTGCAAAACGATATGATTTTTTCCCTTGACTACATATAGTCACCTCCATTGCAGTCCCATAATATTTGTAATTGCATCATTGCACGACACAGCTCAACTGCAATAGTTTTTATTTTCATCAAGATTTGTTATAAAGTTACTTGAAAATAAATTATAGCACATCGGCATATTTTCGTGTAAGTTGAATTTATTGCATGAATACATGGGTTTATGTGCCCGAGAGCAGGTGACAATTTGCCCGACGCCAGGAGGACAAAATTTCTCATGCTGCGAGGGCACATAAACCCATGTAGTCAGGCAATAATATTTTTGTTATATGCCTCCTCACAGTTAATGCTATGTTATTTAGTTACATGCAGGGTATTTTCAAACAATTTTACCATTATTGACCAGCATCAACAGATTTTAACGAAAGTCAAAATAGCAGTGTGCGCATGGATATTTTACATCTAGCGTTAAGCGTCTACTTTGACGTCGAACACGTCGAAGGTCTTCACTGGACCGGGTAACCATTGGAACCGGTCAGTACATCGTTCACCGGCTCTCTAACATCCCGCATGTTCCTATTACAATCGATGCATACATTTGCACTCACATCGAGGCATGTAATAAATATCACGACTTGTGTCAAGGGTCACCAACCAAGCACGAAGTAAGCGGGTAGCAGGCTCACCAAGCTGCCGTACGAGCAGGCACAGAAGTGGATCACGCGTTAGCTCCTTCCATGCCAAATGCAGCAATGAGCCACTTCGCTTAACTTTCAAACGAAAAAGCTACCAATGAACAGTGAAAGGTCATTTTTAATCGAAATTATTTTCCAATCTTACTCTGCGCGACCTCATCGGCTCAGACGTGCCCATAAGCTCGCGCAGAGTAAAATTGTAAAAGTGTAATTTCGATTTGAAGAGACACTCAATATTCAAAGTAGTAGTTTTTTTCTACTTGCCTCGTATATGGAACATCGCATGGTAACTCGTTAATGACTTTGCAGGCTGCATTGTAATCATATGACTTCAAGCGAACCAGAACTATTTTAAACTTGACAACTTTTGGATTTAATAATGTTCAAATTACATTTTTTACTTAGGAAATCCAGTTTTTAGTCATACACCACATAACAGTTGTTTAATGTATAAATGCACTACTAAACATGATGAAAATCGTTCCATTGTAACTGATTTTCATCTTAGATGATGAAAATAAGGCATATAATTGTCATTTACAAATGTACCCTCCCGGCAGGCAAATATTCACCTACCCTTCGGCATAAAGTCCCTTGTTTGGATTATAATATTCCCTTGTTTGGGCTATAATATATATTATAAAACATGTGTTGGGATGCTCATCTTCGTCACGGGAGGCATATTGCCTCGCTGGCTCCACTTATGGCAGAAACAGCTATGCAGCCAAGCGACGCACCCAATTGGGCATGGAACGAGTTTACGTGTCCTCGAAGCGCCTGCACGTGCCCGTACGGCAGCTCGCTGAGCCTTGCTACCCGTGTACTTCGCGCTAGGTCGGTGACCGTTGGCACAAGTAATGATTACAAATCGATTGCAAATGTCGATCAAAGTAAACATGTTTAAGCTGTGGTCGTGACGTGCGATGACGCACTCGCAAGCATTGTAGGGCAGCTATGGCAGAGACTATCACGCCATCGGGTAATTTTGTTCTTATCCAACTGCAGTGATGCATGCGTATCAGTGAGCCGTTTGCGGCCGCTGTCGGGGGCCCACTGCTCGAGTTATTATCAATACTTCTTCTTCTATTTTTCCTACTCATTCGATACCATGCAGCTCTTTGAAGGGAAGACCAACAAAAGAAACATACCCTTACTCTATCAGTGCATAGAAACTATTATGTGATTTACCCGATACTGCATTCACAGCCGCATGATAACAGTTCTGAGTGTTCAATTTGTGGTGTTTCCGCCGTCGGTAATCTAGGAAAAACTATCCGAACCAAAGGCTTTCCACGATTCAATGGTACAGGTAGTATGAGTACAGTATTTGAGTATTCTATCTTTCTTACGTGACGATAATTAACGAATCAGTAACGTCAAAATAATACAGCAATGTTAAGGCGCCCATGTGCATGAATGATATTCGAAATTATATCATATCAGTATATTGATGGCACAAATACAATGATCTGCGTGGTATATTTGCCATATATCACAGATGGTACACGCGCAAGCTCTTGGCTTGAGCAAAAATCCTTTTCTGACTTTCGATGTCTGAATTTCAATATACTATTATGATATAATAGCAGTAAATCACACCAAGCGAGGGTTTACCACTCTGTTAATATATGCACGAGCGATAGTGAGTGCCTATATGTCGTGAACTGGTCAAAATCACGTGGTGTGCCATCGCTTGGCGTTGCCTAAATAGTCAACCTCGCTAATGAGGCAAATAATCAAATTCCTCCGTGTGTCTGGTCGGGTTTAATTCATTAATATATTCAAATTTACTGAAGTAATCTACTTCAGCCTCCATCATTTTGAGATCATTTCATTAAAAATCCCTTTCCTGTCATATCGGATACAACGCCGGACCGGTTGTATTAAAACAAACATAATATTGGAATAATTCTTGCCTGAATCAAGCCCACGGCATTATGTCCATTAACGAGCAATTATTTTGCTAGAAGGCACATTGATGTACAGAGCATTTCCATGTAAATATCCCCGTATCAGCATTTAATTGATTTGGAGACTGATTAAGCTAAAACTCTAAGCTTTGATCAAAGAGGAAAAATTGTCCAAGAGTTTCATCAATATTGCGACACATTATGAGAAAGTCGAAGACTGCATAGTTATTGTTTTTTCTTCGTATACCGGTGCTGAGGAGCAAGTAACCTTTTCTTCATAAATAATGAGGTAATCGAAACTATTCACAATAAATACATGATACATTACTAAAAAGGCTGTTTGAAGTTTAATAAGTTGACAGGTACTGAAGAAAGAAGGTTTTTATAAGAATACAATCTCATCCGTGAGTGAGTAGTACGTATATATTCACAGTAGTGTTGCAATGGTAGTGAAATATGTAGTTAGTGCGAATAATCGAACTAAAGCCAAAACCGCGTGTTGATTTGTATTCATTCGCAGCGATCTCTCAGAAAGTATTTTGTCAATTTTTTTCTACTTTAATATCATTGTAGGAGTTCGCACAGAAATATTTCGTCCACTATACGGGATGATGAATAATGTCTGATGATTTTTTATTTATTTATTTATTCATTACATACTGGGTAGCCCCAAGTCAGAAACACTGTAAAAGAAACGTAAAAATACAATAATATAAAAATATAAAGATGCACAAATAGCGAACACATTAATCCGGTACATCTGTATGGAAATTATGGTAAAAATACTTCAAAGCGGACAGAAAAAATAACGGAAATGCAACTTAAGTTACTGACAAGGAATAGACAAATACACACAAAACCACAGAGAGTGGCCCACAGATTAAGACAAAATTATGATTCCTGAGTAAAGCTTTAAAACGAGATGAACTACTTGCCTCTTTAAACTTTACAGGTTGACTGTTGAAATAGCATATTGCACGACAATAAAAAAGAATTGCGGGCTTTAGATGATTTGTATGGTGATAGAGTAAAATTGTTAGCATTTCTTGCGGAGTACTGACTGGTTGATTTGTAACATTCAAAGATGTTTTCTAAATGCACTAACACGACTAACTGGAGTGCACAGCCGACACTGGCGTATAGGCTACGCTAAGTAGGCCTACTGTATACAAAACAGCCAACCACAACTGATTCAAGAAACCATAGAAACCATAGAAAGTTGAAAGCGCTGAACAACCAGCCCAAGTAGGATCTCAAAATGAAAATCAAGAGGAAAGTACTCAGGCAGAAAATACTCCAGAACAGACAAATGAAGGGGCGGTTCCAAGTTATTTCTTGGAATGGCTGGCACTTAGCAGATTTACTGGACCCCGCTACAGAAAGAACCGTCATTGGTACAGAACAAACAGAATTGTGGGTAATTTATTGTACGAGTATTGTTACTTTTGCGGAAGGCGATGACCTCTTCTAATCTCGATAACATGTTTAAAGTACCATTTTAATCCGTCTGGTAGAGTTCAAGGTCATGTTTCCAAGGTGGTGTGCGATCGGTTGCTTAGAAGTGGACCATGGGGTGGTCACGACGGAAAATGAACAGAAAAAAATTGTTGATAAAATTTGACCGTTGAATTTGTAACGTATTATTAGCATTACAATGAAAACAAGTATAGAATTCTGAAAAAAAACAGAGTTTGCACTGTTGTTGCTTTAATTCTACTTTGAGGTAATGCTCTTGTTCAAGAAATTGAAGAAAATGATCTACATGTGATAGGCACTGTGCCTAAGATATTGATTAATGGCACGTGTTCGAGAGAGTATGATGAGATCAAGATGACAACATTATTTTTTTATATCTCCCAAATAGTAATTAGAGATCTGCTGATCAGTTTAAACTCTGTCATTATTATCAAAGATTCCAAGCACCATGGATGTGAAACTGAATCCACTGCATCCGACGATAACCTCGTATCGTTTCGACTACGGACTATAAAAATAGAGCATTTCGACAATAGCTAAGTTCCTTTTTTCGTGTCGGGGGTCGTTAAACAGCTAACATTTATGACTTAGTTGCAGAAGTCAGCACAATTAGAAACCATGCTCTGACAGAGGTATTTTGATCAGGAGAGAAAAAGTGACTCCTGATCATAGGATGGTAAATTCAATATACAAACATTAAGTATTATGTTCTGTCGGCAAGCTTAACTCCTGAGTGCTCATTTCCTGTCCCTAATCCAGGAGTGCGTTGCATCTTATTAGATGACATGATTTGCTGTCTTTATAGATATGTTCTAAACAGTAACGTTTTGCTAACACTGATAGTGTTGCATGAGCACCCACGTGTATTTTACAGTAATCATAATTTCCTGGTTTGCATGATTTCCACTGCTTGAATTTGAAATGTCTTTGATTATTGGATATTTGGATACTACAGTGTCATCAATTAAACCTTGGATCGGCAGCTGAAATGATTTGATTTATGGACCAGTAAAGTATAATATATTCATCATGAGCTGATACAGTACATATAATGACAATACTCTCGTTGTTTTGATTCCTGCTTTCAACGGATGTTTAAATGCCAACGTTCTTACACTGAAAAGCGGAAGCCATAAAACTTCAACGAGATCATACCCCTCATTGAATAATCTTCCCGTTTTTATCGTGCAGTTGTTATCAAGAACTTTCACCTTTGTGAACAGTTATCCAACTATACGTTGGCATGACGTTTCAAAAGTATTTACAGACACTCATTGCTGAAGTGATCGTAAGCTACTGCGATGTCGACAAAAGTGATGGATAGGGGGAAACTGTCATGACCAATGGAAGGGTGGAAGGTCACCAAGCAAATACCATATACGAGATTGAATAAGTTTTTGAATCTTCGATGAGTAACGCATCTAAGATACAGTGAAGTGCATTTCAATAACAGCGATCTTGGTAAATGAAAATCTGATCAAACATACATGTTACTATGATTCAAGGAATTCAATACGTAGTAATATGATATGTATTACCTATGGGAAAATATAGTCAACATTTAGTTGATTTTCAACTCAATTAGCATATCAAAAGAAATTACAAAAGTATCACGTAACTTATTTACTTTTACCAAAAGCAAACACAGTCTTCAGTCCGAAATACTTAGACAAATGTCGGCGAAGAATGCTGTTCAATAAAAAAAATTCAAGTGGCATTTAGGTCTTTTAAAGTTGGTGTTATCATACATTTACTTTATTAGAGCCGCAACACAAATACATTTAATAAAAATATATTCAGGAATATCAACAATGTTAGTTATCGTAAATTCTAGGTGACACTCAATAAGGCGAAGTGCATGACGTACCGTAGCATTATTACTTGTATATATTCAACAACTTATAGTGTTTTCTTTCTCTTTCAGCAAATACGTGTAAGTACAAGGTCGTATTAAAACAAACTTATTGATATTTGACAGAAGAAAACAAGGTATGTGTTGAATAATATCAACAATTATCGCCATATTATATCCTTGCCATATCCTTGTACATGAATTGGTGACCCTACCCCTGATAAAATGAAATAGGCCAAACCCGGAATTCGAATCGACCACGGTACAAACAAAGCCATGTGCGCAAACATGCACAGACGTACGTGTATTTCCACACGCGTCCAATACACATGTGGGTTTGTTTGTACCGGCATCATGTGATTATTTGGGCGTACTGAGTATGTAGAACATCGCGTCCTTTTTATTCCGGAGTAGAACCATTGGTCTCCCCAAAAACTGCTGCATAAAGAATTGTGGCCTACAATAAATTGCACCAGCTGTCTCCCCGTTAATTCTGTCCTGTGCCTTACGTGACCTCAATATGGCACAAAAATCGATGTTTTATATCGTCGGTTAATTGATATTACGTGGATTTAATTATTTGAATGATAGAAGTTTAGGTATGTTTTTAGTTTTCGGGATAGTACTAAGCACCTTTTAAACAGAATACTTCATCATCATGAAACGCTGTACATCGTTATGTCTTTTAATTTGCAGGCTACTAAGGAATCTCACGCTTATTGAAAAGCTTCAACACCGTTGAAAACCTAGCCGAAGGAATCAAGGAAACAAATTCATCATTATGACTTGTTCTTTAGACCAGACATCGAGCCTTTTCTTTAAGACGGTGTTCTTTTATTTGCTCGTTTGTGAACTGTTGCCTTCAGGATTAACAGACAGAGATAAAACAGGTCCTCAAGTAACTTACAAGTACTGCCTGTCCCAACCAAATGAAGACAACATCAGTGGACTTCGTTTTGATTGTTCGAAATCATACCTGGAACAAATACCGGCTTTTTTGCCTGCTTCTACAGTAGACTTGTACCTTTACAGCAATCGTATCAAAAAGTTAGACAAAAATTCCTTTCAGTCTCTGTCAAATCTAAAGAGGCTTAATCTTAGCGACAACAGTATAAGTGTTATCACAGAAGAGAGTTTCTTAAACCTACCACATCTAGAAGTGTTAGACCTATCCTTTAATGGTATTCGAGCAATTCCGTGCAACACTTTTAATATGCTCAGTAATTTGAAAGTTCTGAAGATTCTTGATGTCGTAGTTTTAGAATTTGAAAGGTGTTCTTGGAATGGTGTAATTTATCTAATATCTTTGGAAATGAGTTATTATTTTGAAAACACATCGGTAGATAGCTTCCAAGGTCTCCAAAATATTGAAATATTAAGATTTTGGGTTAATTATGGACGAAATGGTACCGATCCTTTTATGAATTACTGTCTGAATATATCATTATTCAAAAACCTATCAAATTTAAAGCACTTAGATTTGTCGTTTGGAAAATTCTCGTGTCTTGAGGGCCCCTCTGTCTCAGACTCCAAAACGGTAACGAATAAAATAACTAAGCTGGACATTCGTTACATCGTAAATCTCACAGAAATCAAGCCTTACGCTTTTTCAGCCATGCAAAATTTGAGGTACCTTAATCTTGAAAGCTTGTTTCGTATGAGAGCCATTGAAACATCTGCTTTCGCTGGTCTTCATAGTCTCGAGAGTCTTATCTACAATCATGGAAAACTTTATACCTTGAACGAAAATCAATTTACTCATTTGAAGAATATCACATTTTTGGATTTGGCGGGATCCATCAACGTTCCAACACTTTCTTCATCCACATTCCGTGGTTTATCTCACCTACTGTACCTTAACCTATCGTTTAACCCCATCAGCGTAATTAAACCTTCAACATTTGATAGCCTTTATAATTTAATCCATTTAGATATGTCGCTAAACAATCTTACAAGCATTGCTTCACGAATGTTTTGGGGCCTTAAGAGTCTTTCCTACTTGAATACCTTTTCGTATCCTACAATCGTTAGGCCTTCTGCCTTTCAGAAACTAAAGAGGCTGGAATACCTTAGCATATCAAATGACATGAAGATTCATGTGCTTGAGCCATTGCAATTTCTGATGTCATTGGATTGGCAATGTCCCTTTGATATTGACCATATCGCTCCGAAGTCTTTCTGTGGCATTTACTTGTTTTATTATTTGAGTGTCAGCAAACAGTACAACTCGTTGAGCGATTGGACATCTAATTTTCCAAGCCTTCAAAAAGTACGATTCTATACCTTTGAAGGCTATTCAAGTCGCAAATTCCCAATGAAGTTAAAGATACACACCACCGACTTCTTGGCAATATTTCCAAACTCATCTGATACATTTGTCTCCATTTCTCTCTTCATACCACAAGATGTAGATTTACTACAAGATTTTCAGGCCTGGCTGAAATACGTGTCTGAAGGAAAGTTATCAAATATAACACTGTCCCCTGATGAGATGATTCCAAAACTGATAAAAAATGCTTTTCAAAATACAAAAATACATTCCCTAAACTTGACAATTGCAAAGTACTTGATGCCGGTTTGTGACTTTTATGAAAGTATTGAAGTAGAAAATTTATTCTACAATAGCGGCACTGATACAATGGAAAACGTTTTTTCCTGCTTCAAGGGAATAAGGACTCTGTACTTGAACAATAGTGCTTCCCCGCTGAGATACATTGAGAGGGAAACGTTCAGAGGTTTGGATTCCCTTCAAATCCTTGATCTGAGTGAGAATAATATTGTGTTTGTTTCTGAAGACACAATCAATAGTTTGCAAAGCCTAAATTACTTAAACATAGTTCACAACTCGCTTTCAGTGAACGATGATGTTTTAGCCAACTTCTCCACTCTATCAAGTTTTCGTTTTAATTGGCATAACGAAATGTATTCGTACTCTCGAGGCTGTTGTCGAGAACTTGGGGGAACGCATTTAGCCGACCCTTTCCAATTTGGGGCGGGCGACTGTATTTCATCACGGCAAAAAAGAGATGTGTGTAATTTTTATTATCCTGACCGAGTTTGGACCACTTGTGCATTTGTAAAGAACGACAAGAAAGGAAAATATAAATTATATGACCCAGACTATGACATCATGTGCAATTGTAATCCGAGTAAAATGCATGTTCTTGACATGAGAACTTCGAGCATTTCCTTTAATACACATGTTATCAGGTTCATATCATTGACTGAGATGAAGGTTAGAGTAGTTGACCGTATTAACTGTGTGCTGCATGTACCTTCATTAATTTATGTGGATCTTTCTTACTCTACCATGAACATTAACAATGCATACGTAAAGTTTGAAGAAACTGATAATTTAAAAGTCGCAAACTTTAGCCATACACAGTTCGATAGAAGAAACGTTTATGAACAGTGTAATATCGAAACAAATCAGGCCATTTTTCAATCATTTATAAATTTAGAATTCTTAAATGTATCACATTCTGGAATGACCATACTCTGTAAGTATTATTTTCAACAGTTGACGTCTGTGAAAGTATTGGATGTATCGAACAATGAGATTGAATTTGTTGGAAAGAATATATTTGCATTTAACACAAAATTGGAAACACTCGATCTCAGTAGCAATAAGCTTTCCCTGATAGACCCCAGGGTCTTCGACAATCTTATAATGCTATCACATTTATATTTTGAAAATAATCCCTTGAATTGCCATTGTGACATGGTTACTCGACGTTGGATGGAAAGTACTGAGATCCTTTCTTTTACGTTAGACGGTTCTCTTCCATGGCAAACATACCAATGCATGGAACCGAAAGCTTTATCTGGTAAACCAGTTATGATGATCGATGAACACAGAATAGAATGTTATATGAAATATTTTGTCCCAATATCACTTATGCTATTAATAGCGCCGATAATCTTGATAGGCCGCGTGCTTTGGAAAAAACGTTGGCATCTTGTTTACAATGCATACAAGAGAATTAATAGACTGAGACAGATGTACCCACTGTACTTTCGTTTAGAAAACGAAAAAGAGTATGAGTTCGATGCCTTTGTCAGTTTTAGTGAAGGGGATTCCGATTGGGTTGACGAGCAGCTCCAACCTATGCTTGAAGACGAACTAAAACTCATACTTTGTATTCACACACGAGACTTCCACGGCGGAAAGGACATATTCGCAAATATCGAGGAAAACATCAAAAAGAGTAGAAAGATAATTTTCGTAGTGTCGGATCATTTCGTTAAAAGTTCCTATTGTGATTTTGAAATGCGATACGCTTTCTCGATGATGTTGCATGCGCTCCATAATGAGAGTATTCTCGTGTTTATTATGTTGGAGAAAGTGCAACAGAAAGATATGTCTGACATACTGAAGTTCTTTGTCAATTCCAAAACCTACCTTGCATGGCCAGATAGGGATGCAAGCAATGTCGAAAGAGAACATTTTTGGCAACAACTGAGAGAGGTTGTTACAGACGAACTGTAACTTTTCCTTACAGAAAGCATATTATGATTTAGAACACAGTGTACGCTTGTGATGTAAAAAGGGAGTTAGGTATATTGTCCGATTGTCAACGTCAGATACATTACATGCACCAAGCTAGGACTGATTCTTGGCAATGTATGATATTAATTTCTATATAACTGAACTTTGCCCCTTGTAATAGATAGAATATCCGTAAAAAAGAGCATACTTTATTTTGTTAGATTATCTAGCTAGGAATGATCTGGTATTGTATTTACTGCACTCTATGTGATCGCAGTAACCAGCTCGAGCAAACGTAAAATAAATGACCGACAAAGTGAAACAAGGTTCAAGTTTTTTTATTGTAAATTAATAATAGTGTCTTACATATACTTTTTTTATTATTTCGTTTTCGCATTTCTTGTTACAATAACATTATAAATCCAAGTTACAGAGTTAATTTGTGCGTACCTTGTTAACTTTATAACTTTTTACTATTTTATAATGGTTTTTAATATGCGTACAGTACGACGTTGATATAATGTTTTCCCAATCCGTTTGACGAATTACTTCATCAGGCAAGAAAATCTTGATTGAGGTAAACAAATCTCGCTACGTCATTTTACTTATACTTTCCACCTGAAGCCAGTTTAGCGTTGTATTCATTGCTTTGATATAAAAGTTGTACGCGATGTACGATGGCGAATATGTGTGTGAGAGTACTTCATGAACTCGGCAGCATTGGAGAAGTCGCTGTCAGAAAATTGTAATAACTTCCTTATTGCAACTCACTTTTTAAGGATCGAGATTTAGCCGAGCAGTTTTGACTTTGATGTCTTCGCTAGCTGTCTAGGTGCCGCATGTTTTGGGTCAGAGCATGTTAGCATTTTTTTGCCGAACACTGTTTTTTTTTAATTACTGAGACAATAATTTTGCTATATCATGGTTGCTGTACTTTCTGTGAGAACATTTTAATTTTTTTACGGATTTTTACCATCTGTTCATCAACAATTATCTTAATGTTTGTACCATCTGTTCATCAGCAATTGTCTTATTGTTAATATCATATTTCGCTTTTGATCGGTATGAGAAACTAACCCTTTGAAATGCTGAGAGCAAGAAGGGCACAAAGTCAATGACAATGTCACCCTTTGGTGGACGTCTTAGCTAGGAAATTTTGTAAGTTTTAGGGTTCTCTTTGTCAATTTACGTTCCATTTGAAATGACCAAGCAAATAGTTACACGATGGTTTAGTATATCGTAGTCACATTTTCGATGTATCATTTTTTCAAGTAAGTGTTACAGCTGGTCAACATAATAGCATTGGCCCGTTTGTATTATACAACCTTTCATTTATGGTACAATGTTACAATGAGGAGTTATTTTTAAATATTACAGTAACACTAGCGTTTGACCTTTTTGTTGAAAAAATGGACTTCTCACATACAACAAGAACAAGTTAAGAATGTCAATAATAAGAACTTTAGCTTTTTAAGCCGCTATGGTAGTATCAGATTAGCAGTGATTGTCAATGAGTATTGTAATCAATCACAGTTAGTAAGTGTTAGAGTTCTACTTTCTTAATGGACTTGTTAACTAATTTGACAGCTTGATATTTCATTCAGTGTATATACTTTTTATGAAAGTGGTACTCCTTACTAAACATGTTTTGTATGTCATCCTTCCCAACCATGACCTGAGTTTTAGTTAGTCTAGAACATTCTGAAGAATATGTGTTTAAGATCGTTCTCCTCCATGACCTTGAATTCAATTGATCATGTTTAGAACTTTCTAGAAGGTCATGTTTACTGCAAGTGAAGATTTCTTCAGAACAGTAGTAAGCATATCAATAAATTTCCAGATTGGTCTTATATTCTGTAGATAGAATCATTTAGGATAAATACGGGACGGTACAGAGTTAGATTAGAACTTCTGGATCGCTTCAGTGTTTACTTTTAGACTATTTTAGACCTTTACATTCACGCTAGACTTAATCTGTGAAATCTGCACGGTTCGGATCAACCTAAACCCTGCAAGCCAAAGAAACACTTCCTCACTCATCAGTGCCTGTCTATACTCAACTCCCTGGAGAGTCTAATTTAGTAGTTTTTGTGCCGTCCCAGCCGAGATAAGTAATTTCGCTTCATGTTACAATTTATATTTAATTACCCCTAGGTTTAGTTATTAGTTTTACTAAACTTATTTGCTGACACAAGCTCTGTCATTTCACCGATACATCACACACCTGTCCGTATATGACAGGGTTATCTCTAAGTTTTAGTTCAGGCGGTTGAAATTAAATATCAGACGGCGAGGGAGCGGAACGACCGAGCGGGGGGGGTGGTTTGGGAAGAGGGTTTATCCCCCTCCCAACCGCAAGAGATTTTTTGTTTGAGTACTTGTGATTTTGATCATTTGGTGACACTTGATTACCTGATTTTCCCTACAATTTGTATGCTGAGATGTTAACAAAATTTATCAACATTAAGGTTTGTAGCATATATTTTCAGGTTACCTTCATCAGTAATCATCATCACAAAAATCATCATCATCTGCATCTGAAAGATCATCACAATAATCTGCTTATTGCTTCAAAAGTTTTGAAATACGAGTGGCTAAATCTGCTTCCTCGGCAACATGTGTGGTTATGTCAAACTGTACTCCAGTATCAAGAACCACTGGACTAAGGAAGTAAAAAAGTAACATACTAGAAATAAAATAAAAAATATTGACCTGAAAAAAATCACATACAGGAAATGAAATAATGTTTTTTGAAAAAAATAACATGCTAGAAACGAGATGAAAAAAATGGACCCAATGTTCTAAAGCTACACTTTAACCCTTTGAGTGCTGTAATTTTAGTAATTTTTGTGAATTTTTCTGTTATTTCTAAAATACTTTACCAAATGGACATCACTTTTCATTGGCTTCACCTTGTCCATAACAATGTTTGCAAGTTTTTGTTTTCCATCTTTGCAAATTGTACCTTAAAAACATTTATGGGTCTTTTACACAACATGCCGCTCTTGCTCTACTCAATATTTCATTTTCTATCGAAATTAAACCTAATAATTAAATGTGTTCACTTTAAAATTAAGGTTGTTTGGTACTTCTCCTTTGTAAGGTTTTGACAAATATTTACAGTTTTAAATACTTAAATTTACATTGCCGTGGTTAAATTTTCCAGTGTCTTTTATCCATTTATTTTGGCAGGATTTTTGCTAGTCAAGGTTATAAATGAGATGATGAATCAATATACCAATGACTGCTAAAAGTGACCCAGACAAATAAAATCCAGTTTATTTTGTGACATTGCTGATATAAAGTTCCCTATTATTGCCTCAGTTATTTAAACCTTTCCATGAATACTTAAACACGATTGATTGAGAGCACCAAAAATCTGGAAGAGAAACTTTACAAGCACAACTTGCTGTATCACTGTTTTCATAAGCTATTTGGTTTCTTGAGATCATTTACAATCAAGCTGGGGGGTTTTGACTATACATGGAAGTAATTAGCATATAGTGTGACCTTCAAACTTCAGGCGTGGCAGGGTCTGTCCCCAGTCACTACGGACGATTTGAATGTTTCCCGAGACTTCTTCTAAAGGCAATTAGGGAGAAATGCCATTTTAGAATGAACAAATACTGTTTTCCAGGGAAATTTTGAAAGTTGCTAATATTTTCAGATGAAGTCATGAGCTTTCAGCAGACCAAATGCAGACATAGGCATCCGAGATAGGCAAGCATTCCATTTGTAATATGCTGTCAGCTGTACACTGTATCAATGTCGGAAGGTACATCGATTCTTATGTGACTGTTGTAGGTAAACTGTTCCATTTTCAAGTTGGCGATAAATAAAGTTTGCTTCATTGTTTCACTCTTCATAATTTTGGTAAAAAGTTGGTTGTTCTTGTTCAAAGTAAAAGTATTTTCCTCCTCATCGTGTACGTAGTAATGAACAAAATTTATCAAATTTGATATGTTTTATTGTCTGAAAAAAAAGTCAGTAGCCCCTGTGAGCTACCACGTCTGTGTACGCAGAGCTACAGTACGGGGAATTTCGAGCCCCTTCAACACATGCCAATATCCCAATCCAGTACAAGAAAAATACGGTGGTTACATTTCAAAAACACATGACTCACTTTAATGTTTACCTTTGCCTAATTTTTTTCAGTAAAGTAGTGTTGAATATCGTTTAGATTTCTTTTTCCTAAGTTCCAGCCGCTCGCTCGAACTTTCGTTGCCATTTCATCTGTAGGTTGAGAAAATTAACATCGGGCATGTTTGAGAGCATGTAAACACTTCCGCCAATCACTACAATGATTAAATCTAGTGAAATATTATCTTATGTAAATTCCTATGTGTTGGAAAGCCTACACAAGAACGCTCAATCTGATTGGGCATGATACATACGTATGCAAGGTATAATGTAGGTTCTTTTGTTTACGGAAGTACGACGTCTTGGTTTTATCGGACGTGTTTTCGCAAGTTTCAGTTCGGTTTTTTCCATTACTTCAGACATTTTTCGGCCGATTATGCAAGGCTTCAGTGAAAATACGATATTTAGTACTTAACATCTGTGAAACCAGCCGGCAGGTCACGTGTTTTTTTAGAATCCCCAGGCGGCTGTTTTAGCCAGCTGCCGGCTTTTAGTGAAAATATTGACATGACCCCTGACTGTGGGATAAGTTTTATCACAAATATAAAACTTGAACATTGAATCTACTGCCATTTGAATGCCACATTGTGAGTCATCGATATGATTATAGAAATTCAAATACAAGGCAACGGTTGTTTTGGTATCTGTTACTGGATCGTCATATTTACTGGTACAGAGAAATGATAACACAGTGGGTTTAGTAAGACGCTACGTCGTCATACAATGCTGCGATTTCTTCTTAGCTCCCTATTTTGAGAAGGAGATGTGAGAGAGTGTTTTGACAGGGAACATGCTGATTTTTGTTTTATTGTTCGCAAATTACCATTGCAAAGCGTTTCACGAATATAGTTGTGTATTTGTAATTATCATATATCAAATATGCAAGGGTATTACTTTTGATGTATGACTTTTTCTGTAGATGGCGACCTTTAAACTTGACTTTTGTTGCAGAGATAATGTATGTATGTATGTATGTATGTATGTATGTATGTATGTATGTATGTATGTATGTATGCATGCATGCATGCATGCATGCATGCATGCATGCATGCATGCATGCATGCATGCATGCATGTATGTATGTATGTATGTATGTATGTATGTATGTATGTATGTATGTATGTATGTATGTATGTATGTATGTATGTATTGTACTGGCATAATTAATAGTCTTCTATGTATGTATGTATATCGATATAGCAAATACGTTTTGTCCCTAATCCTGTGCTTAATGTATTGAACATTCCTTTCTGTATCTTTTATAAGCGACACTACTGATTAAAGTCTCCAAAATCATTTTCCGAACGAGACACCATGTTAAGATCGAAGGAAGCAAATGTTTCCAACCCATGAAGTAATCAATGACATACAAATTCATGTCCAATTACAAGCTGTGATATGGTTTATTTACTTGAATTCGTTTGTCTTGTTGGCTTCTCTTTCTGTACACGTGTGTTTTAATAACATGAAAACACTTGACTGTTGATGAGACCTTCATGAGACCTGAGACCTTGTTCAGTTACTTGATTCTACTATGGTTTGACCGCTGAAGGAAAAAGCGCCAAGACGGTTTTGCTTCCATGAAGACCTTTATCAGAGTATGAAGGGAGGTTTCATTTCCTACCTTCCATTTGGAAACTTCAAGAGACAATGGCAAACCTCTCAGCATAATTATGAATGTATTATGGGGCATTGTATGTTCAATTAATATCGTATCACCATGAGATAAACGCATGATCGTATCAATTGCAGTTTCGTTAGTTGGATTTTCCTCAACTATATTTGGCTTTAGTTTGCCGAGACGTCATATTCTACATCTACATTGCAACGCCCTCAAACAAGAACCCAACAAAATCCATGAAAACACGTGTATGCAGACTGTACACATCAAGTAGACATTAAGGTGCGAATGACTTCCAGCTGAGGGGGAAATGACCTTACTGGCACTTCGATAAGGCAAACTGTTTAACTCAGGGTACACGCGAGCTTATTACTTTTATTTGGCAATAATTTGCAGTTGAAGATCGATATAAACATACATGACCGTGACCGTATTCAATTCAAAGAAGAGCAGTCTGTCGGAGGATCTCTGTAGGTACGGCATTTTTGTTTATCCTGTTATCGTCAGATTTACTGATTTGGAAACCAAAGACTGCATATGTATGTATGTATGTATGTATGTATGTATGTATGTATGTATGTATGTATGTATGTATGTATGTATGTATGTATGTATGTATGTATGTATGTATGTATGTATCTATCTATCTATCTATCTATCTATCTATCTATCTATCTATGAATCTATCTATCTATTTTGTTCATTTAATGTTTTACATTAATGTTAGGCTGAGATATCACTCTGATCCTAGCAACCAATCAGTGGCATCATTGAAATGTCGCAGCCGCCCCTTTTGATTTTGAAGTCGCCACAGGTGTCAGGACGAACAGCAGGTGTTCACATGAATGAGTGGACAGCATTGTCCGCAAATATAATCAACTGTTGTTTGTGTGCATGAAGACCGTCGGGCGAAGATGAGGTGGTATTTCAGAGGTCTACCTTTAATTTACTTGTGCCGCAATAAGTAGGTATATCAACCTTGCACTGCATCATACACTGACAAGTATAAAAACTTTTCACAGCCGAAGGTAAACTCATTCAAACTATTCTATCTATTGTTCCCTAACCAGTAGGTTTACGTAGATCATTTGTGCGGAAACATTTCTTGGACAATGATCGTTGTTTTCAATACATTCAAACTAAGGAACAAACGATGGTGACACCTATGCGATATTAATTACGTTGTTAGTTCTCCGTAAACTGAGCATCTTTGTATACTTCATATGAGGATATTTTGTCACAAAGACGTGGATCACCTGAAACCAGACTGTAAAGAATGACCATACACTATCAAAACTTTTGTGAGGAAGATCGAAGTAACTAACAGGAATGATACTTGCGTCAGTATAAAAGTACTCACTTCATAGCTGTGGTATAGTCCAGTACAATAGAACCTGACATTGAAGTGACGCATTTGCTTTACTTCTGATAGAACCGTGTCCTGCATGAATATTTGACGGGATACCTTATCCATCTTTCTCTGTTTCTCACGTTGCTTATTTCTGGCACCTTTTCATAAATAGAGGGATTGTTCATGATGAACGATATGTTTTTCTGTTTGTTAGTCAGCCAATCCAACTTTTTTATAATTTTAAATTTCGACTGATTGATAAAACCACGCAAATATTGCTACCTTCTTCATTTAAATACAACCGGGGAATAAAGGTTTAATACCGTAGGAGTCACGCATCAACTTGGACGTCTCCATGGTAATAGATACTTTCTATGGCATTGCTGAGTAATGTTTGTGCCATAAACTTGACTCCGCCACGTCTATGGCATAAGTGATAGTCTTCTATGTAAATTTACATGGAAGACTATTAGAGGCAATATACTTTAACGTAAAAAATTCACCACTCAAAGCCAATGTTGGAAAATATGAGATACCTCCTATCTATGATGACATCATGCAAGTCAGTGGGCAGTTAAATGTTCACACTTAACACATTTTCTGTGACAATGAAACGTTTCCACACCTCTAGCTTGTTCATACCTCCAACTTTTTGAATTCCTGCATTTGGATATTTCTGTCGGATCAAGTGCGGACACTGATGAAGGAGAAGTGATTTGTGTTCATATTGGAAGAAGAGAACCTTGCTGTACTTCAAAGTCTAGTGAGTTCTAGCAATTACCAAACCTAGTTGGTGTTGTCGAGATACCAAACAGAAAAACATACATTCACACACACACAGAGACTGATACCGCGCATGCGTGAGTGCTTGAGCGAAAGAAGGGAACTGAAAATGTGCCAATAATTTATTTACTTTTTGCTGTTTGAAAACGTGACAAAATTATTTGCATTGATACAAGCTCTCATGGTCTAAATCATTTTCATATGTTGGCTCAAAGTTGTCCCTGTTACATTGACTGCATCTGACATTGAAGTGACCGGCCATTCCCTCAATTTGCAGGTCCATTAGTACGTCTACCATATCAATGCTTTTGCGACCAGAAACGGTATGATAGTTTTCATTACGTCGACACAAAATCTTAATGATCACGGTAGCGGTAAAGGCTAGAGCGTCAGTTATAAACTTCAATAAAACTATTAAAACATGAAAGAAGTCAACATTCTCTGTGGAATAAAAAAAACTAGACATTTGGGGTC
>LD343433.1:40888-80901 GCA_001465055.1 Ptychodera flava | reverse complement strand
GGCGGGAACTATCAAAGTGGCAACCCTTTCGTCATCAACCTTCCGTGGTTTATTCAACCTACTTTATCTGAACCTATCGCTGGGGCCAATAAGTATTATTGAAGCCTCAACGTTTGATGACCTCCACAATTTGATTCATTTGGACCTGTCATTGAACAGTCTTACAAGCATCGATTCACGTATGTTTCGCGGCCTTAAGAGTCTGTCTTACTTGAATTTTTTATTGTGTCCTACAAACGTCGAACCCTCTGCCTTTAAGGAACTAAAGAGGCTACAATACCTCAGCCTATCGAACGACATGAAAATTCACGCACTCGAGCCATTGAAATTTCTGACCACATTGGATTGGGTATGTCCTTCATCGTATGACACTATAGCCCCGAAGTCTTTTTGTGGCATGTACTTGTTTTATTATCTCGGTGTCAGCGACCACTACAATAGTTTACGCGATTGGACAATTAATTTTCCGAGCCTACAAAAGATACAACTTTTTGCCGTGGAAGGTTTTTCTTCTCCTAAATTCCCAATGAAAGTAAAAATAGACACAACGGATTTCTTGGTAATATTTCAAAACTCGTCGGATACATTTCTCTCCATTTCTCTCTTCATACCTCAAGATATCGATTTATTGCACGATTTTAAAGACTGGATCAAGTACGTATATAAAGGAAAGCCGTCAAACTTAACGATGTCCCCAGATGAAGTGATTCCAAATTTAATAAAAAATGCTCTACAAAATGCCAAAATATATTCCCTAAATCTTACAATTGCAAAATTCTTGATGCCTGTTTGTGATTTTAATGAACATATCGACGTAGAGAATTTATTCTACAACGGCGGCACAGACACAATGGAAAACGTTTTTTCCTGTTTCAAGGGAATAAGAATTCTGTACCTGAATAATAGTGCTTCCCCGCTGCGATACATCAAGAGAAATGCCTTCAGAGGCTTGAAATCGCTTGAAATCCTTGACCTGAGCAGGAATAATATTAAGTTTTTTTCTGAAAACATGATCAGTGATTTAACGAATCTCGAATACTTAAACATAGTGCACAACACGCTCTCAATAGACGGAAGTGTTTTTGCTAATTTCTCCGCGTTGTTAGGTTTTAGTTTCAATTTGAAGGAAGACATGTATGTATATTCAAGGGGCTGTTGTCACGAACTAGGAGGGACATCTTTGACCAAAAAATTTTCGTTTGGAACAGGCGAACGTATATCACCACATTCGAAAAGAGATGAATGTAATTTTTATTTTCCACCAAAATCCCCCTTCAGATTCTTCTCTTGTGCATTCTTAAAGAACGACAAAAACGGCAAAGTTAAAGGTTACGATTACTACTCTGATATGATGTGTAATTGTGATCCCAGTAAGTTGCACGCTCTTGACATGAGAAGTTCTAGCATTTCATTCATAGAAAACGACGTCAGATTCCCGTCTTTGACTGAAATGAAGGTTAGAGTAATTGACCGCGGTTGTTGTGTTGTATTGCATGTACCTTCATTAATTATTATTGATCTATCGCAATCTAAATTGAAAATTAATAATTATGGTTTAAAATTTGAGGAAGCCTATAGAGTAAAAATAGCAAATTTTAGCCATGCACAGTTCGATATGAGAAATGTTTACGAACAGTGCAATGGAGAAAAAAATCAAGCCATTTTTCAAACATTTGTAAACTTAGAATTTTTAAATCTGTCACATTCTGGAGTAACCATACTCTGTAAGCATTATTTTTTACAGTTGACATCTTTGAAAGTATTGGATGTATCCAACAATGACATAAACTTTATGGAAGAGAACACATTTGAATTTAACAAACATTTGGAAACCCTAGATCTCAGTAACAATCACATTTCCGTGATAGACCCGGGGACATTCGATAAACTGCCAAGGCTATTAAATTTATACTTTGAAAATAACCCTTTGAATTGTCATTGTAACGCCATGATTCAAAGCTGGATGGAAACTACAATGAAATATTCATTCACTATTGACGGTTCTCTTCCTTGGCAAACATATCAATGCATGGCACCGAACGCTTTATCTGGTAAACCAGTTATGATGATCGATGAAAATCGCATAGAGTGCTACAGGAGAACTATAATCGGAATATCACTATTGCTGTCAGTTCTTCCGATAATCTTCTTAAGTCGTGTTCTTTGGAAAAAACGATGGCATCTTGTTTATAATGCATACAAGAGGATTAACAGATTGAAGTAGCTCTATCCACTCTACTTTCGCTTAGAAGACGAAAGAGAGTATGAGTTCGATGCTTTTGTCAGTTTTAGTGAAGGAGATTCCGATTGGGTTGATGAGGAGCTCCAACCAATACTAGAAGACGAATTAAAACTCACACTTTGCATCCACACTAGGGACTTCCACGGCGGAAAGGACATATTCGCAAATATAGAGGAAAACATAAAAAAGAGCAGAAAGATAATTTTCGTAGTGTCGGATAATTTCGTGAAAAGTTCCTATTGTGATTTTGAAATGCGATATGCGTTCTCGATGATGTTGCATGCGCTGCACAACGAGAGTATTCTTGTGTTTGTTATGTTGGAGAAAGTACCCCAGAAAGATATGTCAGACATACTGAAGTTCTTCGTCAATACTAAAACTTACCTTGCATGGCCAGAAAGGGATGCAAACAATGTCGAAAGAGAACATTTCTGGCAACAACTGAGAGAGGTTGTTACAGATGAACTGTGACTTTTCCTTACAGAAATTATATATTTGTTTTAACTCACAATGAAACACCTGTGATTTAAAAAGGGAGGAGAAGAATTCGACCGATTGTTAATGTCAGGTACATTACATGCATTTAGGACTCAATCTAACGATTTTCTTTATTAATTCATAAGTTTGTTCTTTGTAATAAATTAGATAGCCATGCGTATAATAATGTACATTTCATTTTGTCATATTATCTGAACAGGAAAGATAAGGTATTGTGTCAAATTGTGGCATATTATGTAACTAGCAGTGACCAGATCAAGCAAAGTAAAAAAATGACCGACAATGTAAAACAAAATCTTACTCATTGCAAGTTTTATTACGGTATCTGGCGCACTTTTTATATTTTTACATTCCTAATACATGTTGATATAATACAGATGGCATCTTAATGAAGATGGCAAAATTAGTGTAAGGAAGTTACGTTTTGCATACTGTGAAGGCGTCGTTACCTGTTACTTTAAATGTTGTAATCATTTTGAATTGAAATTTACTTATACTTATGCTTTCCTAAGAACAAAAGATCGAACAATTGCAGTACATCTTGAGATAACAAATTCCGCTACGATTTACTAGTTTTACCTTCAGACGCCTCGTTTAGCGATGTATTCCTTGCTTAGATATAAGGTTCATATGAACATTGTGATAGCGAGTTTGTATATGCGAGTACTTCATGAAGTTAACTGCATTTGGAGGGGTTGCATTTTTATAAATTGTAGCATTTTAGCTCTGTTATTGAACCGTTCTTTGTTAGGGTGGGGATTTATCAGAGCGATTTTGGTTGTCCTGTCTATGCTAGGTGACTAGGTGCCGTGCGTTGTGGGTTCAAGTCTGATCAAGTTGTTACTGTATTCTGTTAGTATGTTAATACTTTTATAAAAAATATTATTGCTAGGCTACGGCTGCTGTACTTTCTGTGAGCACGTTTTTGAACATTTACGCAGAGAAATACCATTTGTGTATGAGTACTTGTCATGGTATGAGTAATTCACTTTCAGTGTTTTTGTTTTACGTTAAACTGACCCTTGGAACTGCTGAGAGCAAGAAGGATTCCATGTCATGAAAATGTAGAAGCCTAAGTCTAAGGGAAGTTTTCTTAAGATTTTGGGTTCTCAGTGTGATTCTGAGTGTCGTTTGGTATACCAAGAAACAAGTAACAGGGCGGTTTATGCAATCTGAGTCATAGTTTTTGATAGCTAATTTTTTTCAAGTAAGTATAAAATGCTGGCGAATTTGATTGAATAGACCTGTTGATATTCGAATAAATTCTTTCATTTACGGTATAGTATTGTCATCTACAGTTATATTAAATATTACTGTAATATTCACATTTGAACTCTCTGTTCAAATGGTTGATTTCGTACATACAATAAGAATAAGGTTGTAAATTATAAGAGCTTGAGCTTTGTAAGCCGTCATGGTATTATCATATAAACCGTGATGAGTTCTGATATCAATCATAGTAAGAGTAACATAGCCTCTTTCTTAATATACTTACGTAATTGACGTGACACTTGATATTTCACTCAATGTATGACCTCTTATGAAAGCAGTACCCCTTTATAAACGTTTTGTTTCTTAGTGTTACCGTTTTGTTTGAGATTAACGATCATTGTATTGAATAAGTTTAGATGTAATTACATTATCGAGCCTTTTTTCCAAATAAATAAAGCTTTGCAATAACAACGGCATATCACAGACTTGTCCATACATACCCTATGACTGTGGAATAAATTTTAGCAAAAATATAAAACTTGAACGGTGAATCCATATGAATGTCACATTAAGATACGCGGAACAATACCTGCATTACCGACATGACTAAAAATTCAAAGTTGTTTAAGACCAGCAAGGATTGTTTTTCAACGTTACATTGGAGGTATACCATTGCAGGTACAGAGATATGATTGGACAAGGAGCCTGGTTATATCCCATACGCTCAAATTGTGTTGCGATTTCAGGGCTCCCTGGCTCGAAAAAGGGAGATGCAAGAGTGATCATGTCGATGTTTATATGTAAATTTTATTTTGTCCCGACTTGCGGTCTTAAAGATTTTTATAACAATGATAGTCCGTTTGGCGTTATGGATTCTTTTATCACTGATGCCATACTACGGGGTAGTTCGTTCGCCAATTTCAGTGATCTTGGTCTTAATATACTTAATCAGGAACCAAAATCTGTGAGTGGAATACCAATATATTATGTAAATAAAGTAAACATCCTATCTCTGCTGATTTTATGTGTCATATTTAGATAATCATATTACTTCTTGTTGAGCGACATAAATGGCAATATTTGACATCCATCAGATGTATTACTTTATACTTTAAATTGATAAATATAGATGACATAAGCAGACAAATAGGAAACAATCATCGTGAGTGCTTGCGACCTTTCGTTTAAGAGCTTGATAGAGGTATGTATATGCACCTCAAATTTAATTGTACCATTGTATATGTATGTATATAAAGTAAATAAAGACATCTTTACACATAGGTTCTAACTTTGTCAGTGATACGGTGTTGTGAATAATTCACTTTGGTTTCACGATAAAGGAAAACATAGCGAATCATATGATTAGATAATTGTAAATATAATTTATAATATACTATATGACCATATGATTATCTATCTGTAGCAAACACACTTTGTTCTTTGTCCTGATAGCAACTTTGTTTTGTTACATCTCATATTTAAGCTGGCACTGGCTTCTTTATCTTGTATAAGCGATATTACCGAATAAACTCTGCGGACATATTTTCTGAATGAGCATCCATACTTAGATCGAAGGAGAAAGCACGTGTGTCGAGCCAATGAAGTAAAAAAGGGCGTAAAAACTCATGTGCGATTGCAAGCTTTGTTTTGATATGTAGTTTATTGAAGTTTGTTTGTCGCGCTAGCTTCTCTCTATGAATATGAACGTACTTGAACTTTCTTGACTGGTGATGAGACCCTCCCTCCTTATTCATTTACATGGCTCTATACTGGTTTGACCTCACAATGAAATTTTGCAAATTTTGAAATTTTTGAAATTTTGAAATTTTGGCTTGTATGAGGACCTTTATCAGAGTAGGAAGGGAGGTTTCATTTCCTACCTTCCATATTTTGAAAACTTAAAGAGACCATCGTAGACCCCCTAGGATAATTATAGATTGCAAAATGGGGTATTGTATCTTAAATTAATATCGTAAAAAGGCAGTTTCATTGGTTTGTTTTACCTGCAACTTTGCGGCGAACCTTTAGTATAGTGGGACCTCATATTCTACATCGGCATTGCACTGCCTCAAAAAGAGAAATCCAATAAAACCCCAGGAAACATATTATGTGCAGACAACACACAAAAAGTAGGCCGATGTGAAAATCGGACATGTTATTGTGATTCGTCTAATACTGCGATGACTACGTCAAAACTGCTATGCACCGTTTATCAGATACTCAACTGTTGTAGTCAACTGTTGTTTTCAAGCATGACGACAGTCGGACGATGATGAAATCCTTCCAAACTCTACTTTTAATTTATTTGTGTCGGGATCATAACGTCTAAGCAGAATTATTGCTTTTTCTCTATCGTTATTCTTGGATTATGATCGACCATAGAATATTGCAAGAAACATACATGATCGTCGATATATCGATTGGAAGTTAAGAAATAGGGGATTTGGTCAGACAATTACAGAATTGTAGATGATTTAAATATCGTTTAGGCTGTTGTGAAAATCGGATATGTGGTAGTGATTCGTCTAATAATAAGATGACTTCTTCAAAACTGCTATGGACCATTGATCAGATATTCCCTTCATTTAATTTATTATTTTGAATGCGACAGGTGAAGAAAAGGTGTGGTTGACACGTTAATCTAAGCAACCAATCCAAGCGACCAATGATTTGCATCACCGAAGTGTCATCCAGGTCATCTACCGCCCTTATCAAAATACCATAGCCCCTCGAGATGTGGAAGTTATCATCCGTTTTCATGGTCAGCATTACGGATGGTAGGTGTTCTCACGAATGAATACAAAGTATCGTCCAAAATGTAATCGACTGTTGTTTTCGAGCATGGAAACAGTCGGACGATGATGAAATCCTTCAAAACTCTACTTTCAATTTATCTGTATTGGGATCAATTGGCGTATCATACTCTGGCATTGCCTATGTAAGTGTTGTCTTTCCACAGATGAAGCTAAGCTCGAGTAATCGCAGGTAAGCTCAATCAAAGTATCCAACATCTAGGTCCCAAATCAGAAGGCTTATTTACATCACATAATATATATTTTCTTGGAAACTAGTCACTCGTTTTTACACATTTAAACTACAGAACAAACAAAACGATAACGACATCTTTGCTGTATTGTTTGTATATTGAGTGCCTCGTAAACCAACGCATCCCTGCACACTGTCCTCTTGATATCTTTTGCAGAGCATGCAGCACCCTAAAACCGTCATACATTACAACAGTCCTAAAATGATCAGCCACAACAGAGTTGGCTAAATAAATCAAGTATTGAATTCCCGAGCAGAAGGTTGCACGACAATGTCAGCGTGGGTATAAATCTACCGTTAAACTGTGATTTAATCCTTGTCCAGTACGATGAAACATGTCATAGCAGTGACATTTGTTTTGTAACCCAACTGGAGCCTATTTTGGAAAAAAAAGTTTAGAAGCATATCTAGTTGATCTGTGACTTTCACAAACGTTATCGCAGAGCTTTGACGTAAAAACATGGGTTGTTTATGCTTAATGTTAACCATATTTCTGTCTTTACCGTCAACCATACACTCCAACAATCGTTGGCAATCACTTTGACAGACTTACCGAGTAACATCGAAATCGATACAAATTCGCAGCCTTGGTTCTATCTCAGTAGGAGAGAAATCCTTTAGCAATCGAACGACATATCGGATGGGACAGCGATTTAATAAACATAAAACATGGTAGGAAAGAGAGCATGTCGCCTATGCCGTGTTGCCATATGCTCAATTGCTGAATTCCGTTTATCTGTGATACAATCCTGGTTCAGTACGATGAACGATTACATTGCTAAATTTGTTACTAGCGCAAGGGGGCATTCGGACTTATTGTACTGCTGAAGGTTAGTCGTACCGAGCACGTCATGATACTGAAGTTAAATATAGGTGATACGACCTCTAGACCTTTTATGTATAGATGATAGCACAGTTAACACATGGGTTACACTTCTGAAATAGATAAAGAATACGGAAGTTTATATAGCCCATTTGGATAGAAGAGAAAATTGGTTTTTAGTTTTATTCTGTGTAAAGTTGCTTCATTGTTTTAGTTGTCAGATTTAGTTCTTAGATATACCCCAAATTATACGGACAAGATGATTTTAAAACTACAGAACGAACAAAACAATAACGACGTCTTTGCCGTATTGTTTGTATATGAACTGCTTTGTAAACCAGCGCATCCTTGCACACTGGCCTCGTAAAGTTTTTTTGCAGACCTTGTAAAAGGTCGGTCTTAACGAGTACGTCACTGAATTTAAATGAAAATTATGAGACCTCTTATGTATAAATGCTAGCACTGTCAACACATCGGTTACACGTCTGGAATAGATAAAAAAGTGGAAGTTTGCATTGGCTTTTAGTTGTGTTCTTTCTCAATATGACACTAAAGCAATTCCAGCAATCATAATCATTCAAGGCAAGAAAAACCATCAGGTCAAAAAAAAAACAAAAAAAAAAAATCCACTGACCCTTGTCACGTATTTGTAACATCAATAAGCAAATTCCATAGAAAGCTGCCTGACTGATGCATTTTGCATCTTTGATTTAAAGGGGGGGGGGGGGTCAATTTGTCAAGTTGTCCTATATGCTATGACATTACAGTCCTTAATGTACATTTAGTCAGTCAGCATATTGTAAATATAGCAATTTATATCAGTAGATTAAATATTTGCTGACATTATATGAAGTACGGTGACAGTCCTTCTAATAGGTAGTTTCATTTTGTGTAGAGATAGTAAAAGATCTTTTGAAAAAATACTTAAGACATGCAGGGTCGAAGAAAAGTACAAAAAGGTGTATACTACATCAGCTGATCAATGTCAGTGTTACTTAATGACTGAAGACGAGTGAAAGGAGAAAGAAAAGGGGAAAGAGAAAGGAGAAAGAGAAAGAGAAGGGGACTGATTATGTTTATGGTAGCAGTGGCAGTGATAGAGATTGATTCATTTGCCCCTTCTTTTTTCACTAATTGTTGTAAGAGTTATGGAGACCGATTGAAAACTTTATTTTAAGTATTTTTGTATGATAGGTTTTTTGAGAAACATATCGTAGTTTTCAGGATGGTAAGCACTTTTTTAACAGCATATTTGTTTATCATGAAACGTCTTTATTTACTGTTGCAGATCATTATGTATTTTATGTTGACTTAATTAAATATCTATTGTTATGTATGAATGAAGTCATATGTTTGTAACTTGCAGGTTACTCAAGAATCTAACGCTTATCCAAAGTTTAATCACCGTTGAAAACCGAGTCTGACGAACCAAGGAAACAAATTCATCATTATGGCTTCTTCCTTAGACCAGACATCGAGCCTTTCGCTTAAGACGGCGTTGTTTTGTTTGCTCGTTTGTGAACTGTTGCCTTCAGGATTAACAGACAGGGATAAAACAGGTCCTCAAGTCACTTACAAGTACTGCCTGTCCCTACCAAATGAAGACAACATCAGAGGGTTTCATTTTGACTGTTCAAAATCGTATCTGGAACAAATACCGGATTTTTTGCCAACTTCTACGGTAGACTTGTACCTTTACAGTAATCAGATCAAAAGGTTAGACAAAAATTCCTTTCAGCCTCTGTCTAATCTTAAGAGGCTTAATATTAGCGATAACAGTATACGTGTTATCACAGAAGAAAGTTTCTTATACCTACCATATCTAGAAGTGTTAGACCTATCCTTTAATGGTATTCTAACAATTCCATGCAAAGCTTTCAGCTTGCTCAATAGTTTGAAAGTTCTTAGGATTCTTGATGTCGTTAGTTTAGAATTTGAAAGCTGTTCCTGGGATGGTGTAATGTATCTGACATCGTTAGAAATGAGTTTTTACTTTGACAACAAGTCTGTAGATGACTTTCGAGGCCTCAAAAATATCGAAACATTGAGATTGTGGGTTAATTATGAACGAAATGATACTGATCCTCTTATCCATAATTGTCTGAATTTATCATTATTCAACAACCTACCGAATCTGAAGCACTTAGACTTGTCGTTTGGAAAATTCTCATGTCTTGAGGGCCCGGCTATCTCAGACTCCAATAGGGTAACGAATGGCGTAACTGAGCTACACATCCGTTTCAATGTTAATCTTACGGAAATCAAACCCTCCACTTTTATAGCCATGAAAAATTTGAGACACCTGAATCTTGAAAGCTCGTTTCGCTTGGGAGCCATTGAAGCATCTGCTTTCGCAGGTCTTCATGGTCTAGACTGTCTTATCCTCAATAATGGAGCACTTTTGACATTGAACGAAAATCAATTTACTCATCTGAAGAATATCAAAATCTTGGATTTGGCGGGATTCATCAAAGTTCCAATCCTCTTGGCATCTACATTCCGTGGTTTATCTCAACTAATGTACCTAAACCTATCGCTTAGCTCCATCAGCGTAATTGAACCTTCAACATTTGATGATCTCTATAGCTTAGTCCATTTAGATCTATCGCTAAACGAACTAACGAGCATCACTTCACAAGTATTTCGTGGCCTCAAGAGTCTTTCCTACTTGAATATCGTTTCGTATCCTATAACCCTCAGGCCTTCCACCTTTCAGAAACTAAACAAGCTGGAATATCTTTGCCTATCCAACGACATGAAAATTGACGCGCTTGAGCCATTCCAATTTCTAACGTCATTGGATTGGCAGTGTCCGTATGGTATTGACCATATCGCCCCGAAGTCTTTTTGTGGCATTTACTTGTTTTATTATCTCAGTGTCAGCAAACAGTACAACACTTTAAGCGATTGGATATCTTATTTTCCAAGCCTCAGAAAAGTACGATTTTTTACTTTGGAAGGTTTTTCTTCTGCTAAATTCCCATTGAAGTTAGAGCTTGATACCATTACGTACTTAACAATATTTCCGTACAAATCGAATATATTTGTCTCCATTTCGCTCTTTATACCACAAGATGTAGATTTACTACAAGATTTTAATGCCTGGTTCAGATACGTGTCTGAAGAAAAGTCATCAAATGTAACACTGTCCCCTAATGAAATAGTTCCAAAACTGATAAAAAATGTTTTTCAAAATTCCAAAATACTGTCGTTAAACCTAACAATTGCGAAGTACTTGATGCCAGTATGTGATTTTAATGAAAATATTGAAGTAGAAACTTTATTCTACAATAGCGGCACTGATACAATGGGAAACGTTTTTTCGTGTTTCAAGGGAATACGAACTCTGTACTTGAACAACAGTGCATCACCGCTAAGATACATAGAGAGAGAAACGTTCAGAGGTTTAGATTCGCTTCAAGTCCTTGATCTAAGCTGGAATAATATTGTGTTTGTTTCTGAACACATAATCCGTAGTTTACCAAAGCTCAAATACTTAAACATGTTTCAGAACTCACTTTCAGTGAACGATGGTGTTTTGGCCAACTTTTCCACTCTATCGGGTTTCCATTTCGATTGGCATAACGAAATTTATTCATATTTTCGAGGCTGTTGTCGAGAACTTGGAGGAAAGTATTTTGCCAACCATTTTCCATTTGGATCGAGCGATTGTATTACTCAAAGGCAAAGAAGAGATGTGTGTAATTTTTATTATCCCGACAGACTTTGGACCGTCTGTGCATTTAGAAAGAACGACAAAAATGGCAAATATATTTTCTATGACCCAGACTATAGGATCATGTGCAATTGTGATCCGACCAAAATGCACGTTCTTGACATGAGAACTTCTAGTATTTCGTTTAGTGCAAGCGAGATTTTGTTCGTATCATTGATTGAGATGAAGGTTAGAGTAATTGACCGTCTCTACTCTGTGCTGCATGTACCGTCATTAATTTATGTAGATCTTTCTTACTCTACCCTGAACATTAACAATGCACACATAAAATTTAAAGAAACTGATAATATAAAAGTCGCAAACTTTAGCCATGCGCAGTTTGATAAAAGAAACGTTTATGAACAGTGTAATATCAAAACAAATCAAGCAATTTTTCAATCATTTGTAAATTTAGAATTCTTAAATGTATCATATTCTGGAATAACCTATCTCTGTAAGTATTATTTTCAACAGTTGACGTCTTTGAAAGTATTGGATGCATCAAACAATGAGATTGAATTTGTTGGAAATGATATATTTGCATTTAACACAAAATTGGAAACGCTCGATCTCAGTAGCAATAAACTTTCCATGGTAGACCCCAGGGCTTTCGACAATCTGACAATGCTATCGCTTTTTTATTTTGAAAATAACCCTTTGGATTGCCATTGTGACATGGTCATTAAAAAATGGATGGAAAATACAGAGACGCTTTCTTTTACGTTAGACGGTTCTCTTCCGTGGCAAACTTACCAATGCATGGAACCAAAAGCCCAATCTGGTAAACCAGTTATGATGATTGATGAACACAGAATAGAATGTTATATGAAATATTTTGTCCCGATATCATTGATGCTATTAATAGTGCCGATTATCTTGATAGGCCGCGCGCTTTGGAAAAACCGTTGGCATCTTGTATACAATGCATACAAGAGAATTAATAGACTGAGACAGATGTACCCACTCTACGTTCGTTTAGAAAACGAAAGAGAGTATAAGTTCGATGCCTTTATCAGTTTTTGTGAAGGGGATTCCGATTGGGTTGATGAGGAGCTCCAACCTATACTAGAAGACGAACTTAAACTCACACTTTGTATCCACACACGAGACTTCCACGGTGGAAAGGATATATTCGCAAATATAGAGGAAAACATCAAAAAGAGCAGAAAGATAATATTTGTCGTGTCGGAAAATTTCGTGAAAAGTTCCTATTGTGATTTTGAAATGCGATACGCGTTCTCGATGATGTTGCATGCGCTCCATAATGAGAGTATTCTTGTGTTTATTATGTTGGAGAAAGTGCCCCAGAAAGATATGTCGGACATACTGAAATTCTTTGTCAATACCAAAACTTACCTTGCATGGCCAGAAAGGGATGCAAACAATGTCGAAAGAGAAAATTTTTGGCAACAACTGAGAGAGGTTGTCACAGACGAACAGTAACTTTTTCTTCAAGAAAGCATATTGATTTGAACACAGTGCTACCCGTGAGATGTTTAAGGGGGAGATTTAAGAGATTTTCAACGACACATACAGTAGACGCGTCAAGGACTTATTCTTGGCATAGTGTTTAATTATTTACATATGATTGAAATGTGCTATGATATGATATCCATGTTTAAAAATATAGATTATTCTGTCAAATTATTCGGACAGGGGAAGTAGGGCATAGTTATATTTGCTGCATGCTATGTAGTTTGCAGTAACGGTGGAACAAACTTAAAATAAATGGCCGACAGACTGAAACAAGATTTTATTTCAATGTAAATTTATAGTAGTATCTTGTAAACACTTTTTATTTTCACCTTTCTCGTTGATATGAAAGGAACACTATAAAATCTCTCAATCGATAGCTCAAAATCAGAGGTAAGGCATTAATTTGTGTACAAAATAATGAGCGTTGTAACTTGTTTCTATATAAATTAGAATAATTTTGATTTAAGTACTTTTTCCTACGCCGTTAGACAAATTTCTTCTTCAAGTAAGTAACTCTTCATGTAAATATAGTAAATTAGTTAAATTATAGAACAACAAATCGCTCTACATTATGTTAGCAATACATTCTTAAGCCACATTCAGTAATGTATTGATACCTTGGTTATAAAACTTGTGTGTGATGTATGATAGCGAGTATATATGAGCGAGTGCATCTTGAACTCTGCAGCGAGTTGAGGGGTCGCGGTCGGAAAATTATTGAACCACTCTTGCTAAGGTGGGGAATTAGCCGAGCGGTTTTGACAGTGATGTTTTCGCTGGGTAAATGTGTGCCGCGCGTTACTGGCTCGAGTCCGATAGAGAAATTACTGTTAGCTTTTATGCTTGAACACAGAAGTGTTTATAATACTTTTTTAGACAATAATTTAGCTATATTATAGTGGCTGTAATTTTTGAAGGCACATTCTTTACTTTAATCCAGAGTTGTAACACTTGTTTATGAACGTTTGCCTCGATATCTATATCTCACTTTTGTGTGTTACGTGAAATATCGATTTAGATATTTCACTTTTGTGAGTAAAACTACTTTAGAAACAAACGTAACAAGAACGATGCAAAATCGTGGAAAATGTACCCTTTGATAGGCGTCTAAGTCAGGTTCTCTGCGTAAATGTAAGTTCCTTTGTAACGGCCAAGCAAAAAAGTAACACAGTTACCTCTAATATCTAAGTAATATTTTTTATGGCTTATTATTTCAAGTAAGTATTTCATACTGGTGAATTTACATGTAATAACATTTCGTGTTTATATTAGAATGTAATATCTTTTACTTATGGTACAATGTTACCACTGCAATTATTTTTAATTATTATAGTAACACTAGCATTTGACCTCTATGATGACAATGTCGACTTCTCACAAGAAGAACAAGGCTATCAATCATATGAATTTTAGCTTTGTAAGCCCTCATGCTGTATCAGGTTAGCGGTGATTGTCAATGAGTACTGCTATCAATCACAGTGACTGTTAAGGTACTTACATAACGATTTTGACAGCTTGTATTTCATTCAGTCTGTATCCTTTTTATGAAAGTGATACTCCATTATATTCATACTAAACATTTTGTTTCTTAATGTCATCATTTTATTTTAGTTAATTATCACTGTATATGACAAGATAAGATGAAATTGCATTATTCAGCCATTTTTTCAAAATAAAGTTTTTTCATAATACCGACACCTTTCAGACTTGTTCATACATATATGACTGTGGAATATATTTTAGCACAAATATAAAAGTTGAACACTGAATCTACTGCCATACGAATGTCAAATTATGATAGAACAATGCCTGAATTATCGATATGATTATACAAATTCAAATCTTTACGAGCGGGCAACGATTGTTTTCTTGAACTGTTTCTTTATATCGTTGCAGGTACAGAGGAATGGTAACACAATGATCGAGCATAGTAACATGTGCTCATACTGTACCGCGATTTCTTGGCTCCCTGATTCGACAAATGGATGTGAGAGATTGTTTAGACGGGGAACAATACGATTTTCGTTTTATTATTAATTAATTGCCATTGCAAAACGTCTTTTACGAATCTTAATTATCATATCATCAAATATGCAATGGTATCACACTTGATCTATGACCTTTAATTTATTGGTGGCGGCATTTGAATTTGAATTTGTACAGGTGAGCCAAGGATAACTTAATTGGTACTTTCGGTAGCCCATGGTTAATTTAGTAGGGAATAAAGCCACTGTTGGCATTGAAAGATGAGAATGATGCGCGACGGCATAGTTCTACTATCATGTCTGCAATTGTAGAAATACGTTTGAACTCCAAGTTGAGTAAATTTTAAAAATACTGTTCTCCTGGTTACAATATTTAAGATAGCGAAAAATGTTAGGCCTACCACAGTTGTGTTTGGGTGATGAGAAAAGCAAACATTATGCAAATTTTAGTCGAGAAGTCGTCAACAAACGTATGTTGACTACGTTTAACCAGTTACAAAGTCATAATCGTTTAAGCTGTTATGCTGTTGACTACTCACCCTATCATCCTATAAAACTGTCTGTAAATCTTGTTTTGTCTCCACTTTCTGTATTGAAATTTTGAAAACAAAGAGGGTCTGTTTGGCCGCATGGATTATTTTACCACTGATGCTATATTGCCGGGTACTTCGATCGCCACTTCAATGAACTTAGTCATAGCCAACTTCATCGGGAACCGAAACCCTGTGAGTGGAATACCAACAGAAATGTAAATAAAAAAATCCTACCCTATCTCTACTGAAGTATACTTGCACACTTCGACAATAATCTTACTACTTGTTGAACAACATAATTCTGAATATTTGACAGCCATCAGACGAATCACTCTTAACTTTTAATTGAACTAACTTCTATTTAGTTACTATAGGGCACGGACGCGGACAAATAAGAAACAATTACTGTGAGTGTTTGCGACCGTTAGTTAACGAGCGTGATAAGAAATATGTATGTGCCTTTCGAATGTGTTTGTATCATTATATGAAGTAAATGAGGTCATCGTCAAACAGCAGTTCTACCATTGATAGTGGTACGGTATTGTGAATAGTTCAATTTGGTTTCATGATAACGGAAAACATGGCGACTCATATTATTAGACCATGTTTTGTTACATCCTATACTGCATAAGCTAGTGAACGCTCGCTTCGGTATCGTTTATAAGCAATACTACTGATTAAAGTATGTTGAATCATTTACCGAGAGAGGAACCATGTTTAGATTGAGGTAGGAAGCACGTGTGTCCAGCCCATAACAAAATAAATAACATGCAAAGTCATGAGCAATTGCAAACAGTGTTTTGATATTTCCTCAATCGTTCAAGATGATAGCTTCTCTTTGTGTTCGTGTATTTTTAATAACATAAACACACTTGATTAGTGATGACACCCTCCTTCCTTGTTCGTGTACACGGCTCTATAATCACTATGGTTTGATCTCTCATTGCAAATGCACTAGGGCGGCGTGGCTTGTATGAGGACCTTTATCAGAGTATGAAGGTGGGCTCATTTCCTGCCTTCCATTTCAAAACTTCAAGACACCATCGCAGACCGCTATCATAATTATGAATTACATTATTGGGCATTGTATTTTCAATTTATATCGCCGTAGCGAAAAAAAAAGCACGATCGTAAAACAGCAGCTGTCATCTATTGGATTTTCCTTACCTGCAGTTTTGCCGCGAGCCTTTAGTATACTGAGACGTCAAATTCTACATCAACATTGCACTACCACAAACAAAACCAAACAAAACCCTAGTAAAACATTAGTATGCAAAATACACACAAAAAATAATCTATAAGGTACGAATAACTTCCCGAGGGGGCATATGATCTTACCGGCACTTCGAAAAGGCAAAATATCAATAGGTTTAACTCGGAGAACACGCCCACGTCTCACTTTTAGTGGGCAATAATTTTCAGTTGAAGAGCGATATGAACATATATGACCGTGACCGTATTTATCTCAAAGTAAAGCAATTGGGTGACCTCTGTAGATACTTCCTATCGATTTACCGTGTGAACGTCGATTCTGCTGATTGAATATCTAGGATAGCATATGTTTTATGTTCAATTATTTCTACGTTAATGGTGACAGGTTAAGATAAGAAGAGGGTGAGATGTCACTCGAATCCAAGCAACCTAACAATTCCATCATTTACGTGCAACCAGCCGCCCAAATTAAACTACTAGTCCTTTTAGACGTTGGAGTCACCATCAGATGTCATGACGAAGAGCAGGAGTTCACATGAATGAGTGGATAGCATTGTTCGCCAATGTAAGCCACCGTTGTTTGTGTGCATGAAGACCCTCAAGCAAAGATAAGGTGGACTTTGTAGAGGTTCACCTTTAATTTACCTGTGTGGCAATAGTTAAGTGTACCACATTTGCATTGCCTCATACACTGACATGTTTATTATCTTAAGGTTTTCACAAGCGAAGTAAGCTCATTCATATGTGTGTGTGTGTGTGTGTGTGTGTGTGTGTGGGGGTCAATATTTACGATGATGATATGCATGTTTCTGTTTGTATGGTCATTCTATCACAGACGGTTTTTGTTTTTTGACATTCAATTTAAAGTTCGACTGATCGACAATAAAACCAAGCACAACTCTCTAAATCCTTCATTAAACACAACCGGGGAATAAACGTTAAATACTGTAGAAGTAACGCATCAACTAGACCGCGTACATGGAAAGAGGAACACGGTAAGACAGATAGCTTTGTCACGTTTATTCCATGGCATCATGTGATTAATTGTCAATTTCCATCGACACTGAGTTACAGGCTGTATTTAATAATTTATCTTGCCATTTTAGACCGCCGTGGGTTGTTCATGCTCGCTACGTAATGAAACCGAATTAACAGGGAGGTGATTAGGTCATTTAAGTACATATATTATCGCTGCTAAACATATGTTCAACCTCTTAGATAACAAGTAAAGAAGTTTAAAGGACACATTTGGATACAGGTAAAACATAAAAATAAACGTGCGCATAAGGTTCTGTGTTTCTTCTATTCTATACTCCTTAGTGGACATATTTAACTTTGTTGTGTCATCTATTTCTGCTGATTTTTATATTTTATTATTTCTAAAAAGTTACTTACAAGATAACTCAGAAATATTAAACCTCCGAGTACACCTTACGAACGGAGGACACCGATTACTTGCTAACTAAAGACAATTACATTTTTACAATATATAATATAATATATATATATATATATATATATATATATATATATATATATGGTGTCGTTTATCCGTATTACATGCTACTTTTCATTCAATGAGTTTAAGTTTTAAGTTTAACTTTACTGTTTAAGTATATCTTACGAATGCAGAACACCAGTATAATAGCTTACTGGAGGGAGAATTATATTCTACTATTAACTTCTAAAAATCCCGTGTTTCAAGGTGTCATTATAGTTTACTACAAACATATGTTAAAATACATTTTCTTGCTGAGTTCAAGTAGTATTTTCATAAAAATTAATATTGTAGATTCACTGTTTTGGCGGTTACAACATCGATGTTACAATTCTAATGATGCTTGATTGACATCTAGTGGAGCTTTGGTATTGATGAACACGATTATTCGATCGGCGTAGGCAACTCAGTAAATTCTTGATTCTTTAAAAGATAGTCAGAGTCTTCAGTTTATATTTGTGCACTTTGCAATTCTGTTTATGGAAGAAGGATTTCATTAGGTCTCATAGATGCTGTAAATATGTTACTCCAAAAGATCTTGCATTTGTGCTGTGAAGTGACACGTTTTGATTGGCACAAGACGCAATTCATGTAACGCACAAGATAATATCGACGTTACTAAGAGCAGCTGAATTTGTTGGGTATAATTCTGATCGTTATTTTGCATTTCGAGAAACATATTTCAGCGTGTCAGAAATCGAATTTCTAAATTGGTTTCTATCAATCGTTTTTTCACGTTATGTTGTAAATGTTGTAGTTTCGTTACCATTTTTGGTGGCTCACAGTTGATCCTTAGGTGGCTGCTCGTGGGTGCCTTTGAGAGGGACAAAATAAAAAAATAAATATTTTCGAGGCAAAACTCTTTCCATAACGATTGCCGTTTTATGAACCATTGTATAGTATTTAAACTGCTAATTATTGGTGAAAATGATGTATAGCGCCGCCTGCAGTGCGTTCTATCTCTTTGCGTAATTTGAAGTACACTGCCCCAAGTTTTGTATTTAGTTGATTGTGCAGCTTCTACGCATACAGAGATGCACAAGCCTGCTTATATTAAATATTCATGTAATTCTATGACGTCACCGACAGGCCTTGAAAAACACCATCATGACATCGTTTTCTCTACTTTTGCCATTGCAGTTCTGTCATTTAACCTTTGTACCTTCTTCATAATGAGTAATTTACTGTAAACTTGTTCGATATTTGTGATAGTGTCGATACTAATAGACAATATTACAACTAATGTGCTTTTTCACTTGTATAAATTGTGTCCGAAAAATCGGAGACATTTGTACAGACTAGGGCATGCCCTTATTTTGATCAGATGCATAGAACGTAGCGCACACGACTGATTATCACATCGAAAACCACCACATACTGTAGGCATGCCTGAAAGAATATCTCTAAGATGGCACAAGGACTATATACTCAAGGATTACATACATGGGTATATCCCTTTCTGTCTTATGAAACATGATATGGACGTTGGGTCGCAATTTTAACGTTTTGAGCACATTCTAAGAAACAACTGAGCTGATCTGTTACAGAATTACACATTACTAGAATACGACTCAACGTCATCACCATGTAGCCCTTTATACATTTTTAAAGCTTGGCTCAATTCTACAACTTTCAACAACGTTAACTGCTGTTGCAACTGACTTATCAAAGCGATAGATAAAGGCATTATGATTGGTGCCGTTCTTTTAAGGTGTTTGACCTCGTAGATCATAACATTCTGCTTTCAAAGCTTAGTCTGTGCTTTTGTACCGTTTACGCACTGGTATTTTTCAAACCTTACTTGACGTATCGGAAACAAAATGTCTGGTACAAATACCACTGTTGTAGGATATCTAGATAACCCTGGTCGGTGTCCCACGGGGATAAATTTCTGAATCTCTCTTGTGCCCCTGGTAAAATTATTCTTGATATTAAAAAAGCAATAAATAAAAATATCATAAGTATAAGTTAATAATATTTAACAAATGGCATGTGTTTTAATTCGCACATATCTTAATACACAATGTAAATTGCACCTGGACGGAAGCGCTCGCAGTTGCATTCGCGTTGCCTTGTTGTATCTGAAAACAATGTAAATTAGATTGTGTAAAGAGCGAAAAATTACTTATTGTCATGCCACATCGTAACCTGATTGGCTTGATCACGTACGGGACATTGAATCCAAAGACAAGGCAAATTGTATCTTTCATCGAGTGTAAAAAGTTTCCTCACACTGCGTTCAGTGAATTCAGAAATATATTTTACTAAAGCTTTATTCTACCTTATCTTTATTGTTGTTCTACTCTCAGGGGCACCACGTCAATTTTCAATAATCATCTTCCAGTGCGTAGACAAAGGCGTTCTATTCGACCGACTGTATTGTACAAATCTATCCTAGATTACACTGGCTACCTCTCACCTTTAAACTTTCAGTTTAAACAAATTGATCCTTGTATTTCAAGCTACGAGAAAACTTGCACGAGGTGATGTTATCCCCCCTATAAAAATACAGTCCTTTACGAAATTTAAGATTAGCTGATCGGTCCTTTTTAAAAATTGAAGACTCCGAGCTAAAACAGGTTTTCTTAAAGGTCATTTCAGTTTACATTCGTATTTGAGGAAAATAGAAAGTGTCCATAGTTTTAAGAAGGCCTGATTTAATTACTTATCAACACGGTACTCGTCTCAATGGTATTTGTTATTATAATGTTGGTCTTTTATTCTGGTCATGTTGTCGACTTTCAGAATTTGTATATCTTATATTTATTGTAATGTGCAGAATTTAAGACTTTTTGTGTGTATTTGAATGTGTCTTCATGGAAGGAAGTTTTCAAAACCTCTGTAGTTATTAAGATAACTAAAATAAGCTCAATAATAAGAACAACAACACAACTTCACCTGTTTCTTTAAAAACTTTTCCCATGACAGTATATATTGTGACGGATATATTCATGGCAATTCATTTTGCCATAAAATAAAACATGCATGTCAATACTCGACAGCACGTTAGTTTACGATTGAATTATGAAGTGCCTTTTGGGTAAATGTACATATAATGATGCTCGTTTTCTCTTAGCACACTTTGTTGGAAGCCGGGTCTTATTCGACATTTAGCTCAAACCTGTCATGGTGGCTACCTTACATAAGTAAAACCTGCCAGGACCTCTTTATCTTCAAACTGCTGTCAAAATTTACGGTAAGATAAGCCTTGATAGACTTAACAGGGCAAGGAGTTAATAAAACGTGTGACTGTTTAATACCAGTATTCCGACCGTGGTGATATGACTTCAGAGATGGAAACATGCATACAATCACCTTTATGTCCTGGAGGTTGTGCATCCGAACCAAGCTTTATCGAATAAGTGGACATTTTTTAAGATCTACGGTTTCCATATACACCTTGGTTAAATAATTATAAGCTCTGGGTTCCTCTGCAATGTACAAAGCTCAGATAAACCCCCTAATGTTGCTGGTGACCCCCGGCCATAATAAATTACCGCTCCCTCAATACACGCCAAAGGCGACAAGGTCCCACTGCTACAATTATGAGTGTATGATTTCATTTCTCATAGAAATATGGCAACGTGCTTGTTTTAATTAATTTCATTTACTACAGACATATTTCATAAATCTTGCTATTTGGCTATCAGAGGTACAAAACTTTTTGTCGGCATTGATAAAGTTATCGTATTCTGATTAAAACGGCAATGCAGGTGGCTTTATGACGAGCTCAATCGATAACGCAACGAAAACACTTGTAATTCAAACACCTGGCTAATACTGCAATGACTGTCATTTGTTATGAGAGTTAGTCAGATATGTAATCGCTCAACCCAGACAACAGGGAGTATAGTATATAAATTCTATTTTCTTGGTCAGGGGATGAAACTATGCAGTTTGAATTATTATAAAAATATTACGCCTGCATATACGAACCGATGGATTTAGCCACAGTTTAAAGTTCATGTTAAGTGTAGAAACGACGATCTTAAGAAGACAGCTACTCACCCTCTGAGGCGAATGAGCTCGGCCACACGCACGGCATACCCAAGCATGCTTCAATACGACTGAAATTAGTTATTTTAATGTTTAATTACTCATATCTAACGTGATTACTACAGAAATCCCAATGATAATAATTGTATAAAATGTTCTCTTGCTGATAGGTGAGTATATTACACCTAAAAAATTAATTAAGAAATACATTTTACAATGTAAAATGCGCACCTGTTATGCACATTATCGTAAAAACTGTGCGAATTCGATAAGGAAAATACCTATGGGCAATGAATTAACGTAGTAAAAGTTATATAAAGGGTTGGATGGTACGGTCAATTTTCGCCACGGAGAACAGTCGAGCAGTCAGTTCACATACGGTAAGATTGGTTCTGCATCTCTTTCGACTTATTAGCATATCATTCAATGATTTTCACTGCATTGACTCATAAATTCTACTGGCAGTGTATGCAGAGTTTGAATAAGGACATATTGTTTTAAAAATCAGTTATTTTGTCATATTAAAGAACCCGGGTCACGTTCAAAGTATATTGCATTTGCAGTGTGAGCATTCAATGCACGTAACAATTTTGACAATTGTTGAGCAGCTACATTTAGTGTTTCGCAAAACTTAAGCTTAGAGGAAAGCAACCAAATCAAAAAGGTCTTATTCTGCGGTATCTTAGAGCAAGGATTTTCGTATATTAGTCTGGTTTCATTTTTTGTCGGGGCATTAATCGTGCAAGAAGCAGTTTCATTGCCAACACCGGAGCATCTCGAATTATACAGCGACACACGATGTTGGCGAACTTGAACACCACGGCATCTGCACCAACCATTCTTCAATTTATCATCAGTATACAATCAAGTAAAGTAAAACAGCAACAAGACTTAACCAGTCTCAGAGAATTATTTAATATTCAAGACGTCTTTAAGATAATTGCTATTATAGAGCTAGAGTGCCGAAAGACATAAGTACATAGGTATGCCATGTACGCGCATAGGTACATGCGAACACGGATAATTACAGTAATACGAACAGCACCCGCTACAACTGCAATCCCCCGTTGAAATTTCAATAGACGATTATCAATGTCGTATGATTTTCATAGGATTAAAACGATTTTGCTTTAAACCGAGGTATATAGCCACCCAACTTCGCAAGTCTGTTTTTTTTGTGTAAATCAATGTTGTAACATGTAATAAGTATAAGTGTTTCCCTATGTAGATGTATCCAGAAAATGTATGCACGATACGTCTCTTGGTCTTTATGGTCGGGCTTGCCGGAGCTGTCGCAATGAAAAGCCCCACCGATCAGGTAATTAAAATCTAAATTGCATTCCACACACTATATTTTGCATTACTGTTACAACGCATTGTTGTCCAGCTACAAACTTTGTGGTCACAACATCCGCCTTGTTGAGGTATATAGTTGATTATTGTTCTTGAAAAATGGCTTAACTCTGTTTAAGATAAATTTCTACGTCCATCCTATCTTAACAATCGAGTATAGCGTCATGGAAGGAACGTGTAGACTGAGACTGGAATTGGCCTCGTATACGCTGGTGAGCGCCATTCCTCTCTCCGACAACTTGAAAAGTTTGACAACTTTCCCACGGCTTATTGACATTATTTCCAATGTTTCAAAGTTTAAATTATGGAAAAATTTTAGGAACGCCCTTTATTTTGCAAAAGACAACGAATTTACGGCTTTTGCATGTGATAAATATATCATTCCAAAATGGTGTTTTTTTACGTACAGCTGTGAAAATACTAACGACGGAATGACTTCCTAACCATTCGTGTTTGACCCTTTGTGACACGGTCGTCACGTCACATTTCGACAGGTGATCGAAAACAAATTTTGTTAATAATATAGAAATAACCTTTCACAGAGACTTCCGCTCATTTTCGGTTGCAACAGCAAATGTTCGTGTTCACTACAAACACACGGCAAAGTCAAGAGGCGATACCAATACTACACATGATACCGATCTGTCCCATTTTTGGTTAGAGAATATGAACATTCAGATTGTGTTTTTTTCCTCTGCAGCATGTACCTTATAGACAAAGACTTCAAGCTCGTTACGGTCCTCAATCTCAAGGCGATATATATGATAAAGAGAAGGTAAGTTTTATTTAAATAGTCTCATCGCCCACATGGAGTCCTCTCCCTCCTACTATGCTGTCCACTACCTCTAGCCCTGTCCGATACCTGTTGCTAGACCAGGCGGCAAAATCTATAAGTCTGAAGTGTCATCAATAAATATTGCCGACTTTGTCTACCGCCCAATCTTTTTGGCCAAAATATCATCTTAAATGCCTTCAATAAAGTCATTCAAGTGCATATATAAAGGCTGAAACGAAAATTTAATTTGTCCTTGTAGTTTAGCCGGACTAAAATTCATTTGTCAACAATAACATATTGCACGCGGTGCGTTGCATTTGCAAGACTAATACTCGTCTATCAACATACCTCAAAACTAAAGGGACCCATAAATAAATACACTGCTGTTACTGAGCAAAAATAAAAATATAAGTAATCGGAAATGATAGTTTTTGTAAGTCGTCCAGGTGAATTATAGATTGGGTTCCGTCTGTCCGTCCGAGCGTCCGTCCGAGCGTCCACGCAGATATCTCAGACATGCGTGGCCCTATTTCTTCTAAACAAGGCTCAAGGATAATACAAGCAAACATGTACACGTTGAATTGATTGTGTGGTAAATCCAATATAACCGCCAGACGGCCGTTTTCGTGATTTGCTTTTATTTCTAGAGGCATTTACTAAGACATGCCTCGACAGATTATGACTTACGTAAGCATGTCAAATGTCTTCATGATACGATCCAATATGGCTGCAAGAAGGCCATTTTCTTGCAATTTTGCATGTCCAGAGCCATTGTGTCTTCACCGATTTCTTTTTAACTTGACACCAAGGCAACAAAACATGACTTTCATATGAATGTTTTTTGTTTTTCAAATGTTTTGTGACGATTAAATAAGGCCGCTCGACGGCCAGTTTCTTGCGATGTCTTCATATCCAGAGCCATTAATATTATATAGGGCTCAGCCATTGGTGTCGCGCCAGGCGTTGAGATTAAAAATGTTATTTGTATCGATTCATGATTACTAATCATAAATGATAAAATAGAATTAATTGTTACTTTCTATATACGTTTGTACAAGTATGACCGGTTTACCCTCTGATGACAGTTCACGTACACGATGTCAGACCCTGTAGGTATAGATTTTCTATTCTGTGTAAAAAAGTTTGACATAAATTTGCAACTTTTACCATGATTACTATCTATTGTATTTAACAAGGGACGTATTGTACCATCATTAACTTTGCAATAGTAACTGTACCGCCCAACTTCCGATATTGTAAGCCGAAAACCAGCGTTACTTCTGAACGGGTAGATTTTGCACATAGTTATTGACACAGAGGGCGCATTTCTAAGATTCAATCCCAGCATTCTTTGCGAATGTTCTCGTTCATATGCACGACAGTTTTCTCTCTTCTTTTAATTTTTAGGCGTGATAAGAAATTTTGTATCAGCGACAGGGCGGATAATAATAATTACTCGCTAATAAAAAAAGATATATTTTATTAATGGCATGTTATAAAATAATAGAGAGCACGTTTCGAATTTGTTTATTTACGAGCACTCAAAAATACATGGCGGCGCCCACGAAAGAAGGGTACACTTCCGGTTACTCGCAAAGTATATTATGAATACGCGCATGCGTAGTCAGTAAGCCGCTGGCGCGACTATTAATACATGCTTTGACTGATTTTTTAAACTCAGAACAAGAACTACAAACTATGACTTAGATGTGCATGTCGAATTTCTTCACGATACGACCAATTAGGGCCGACAGGCTGCCATTTTGTTCTGTTTTTTATTCTCACTCTGACTCTCACTCTCAATTTGATTAAATTACATACAAAATGACATGTAGTATATTTCATCATGAACGAAACCAGTTGTTGTTGATCATGTGTTTAAATATATCGTATATACATAATTAAGTGGTCAAAGTGTATGTTTGTACCTCTACATGCTCTTCATTATTGCAATGGGTACTTTTTATCTCGATTTCTATCCTATAAGTATTTTACTGCAATTATATCGTCTTCTACAAAACATAGGGAACCTGACATCATATATCACTTTTGAGCATTGTACAAGCACATTCAAGTGAACCCGATTCAGTTCACTTGGAACACAACGCAAGCTATTCCTGCAAAATTACATGTGATATCGCGCTCTACGATCACTGTATTTGCCACCATTACTTGCAAGATAATTGCCTTAATATCTATGATTGGACTACCACCATTGTCATCCTCTTCAAAACCTTACCTTGCCATAGCAGTTCTCCTGCAAGCATGGGACAGGCTCGTTGAAGTCCGGCCTATTAAAGTGGAACTCACACTTGGTAACATTTTTAAAACACATTTTTTTAATGCCAACAGTCGATATTTGACGTGGCGACTGCGCGCGGATCGCGAGTTATCGATAAAAACATGTCATTTCCCGAGCGCATTTTTTACATCCCGAAGTTTTGCGATCGTTTCTGATTATGACCCGAAATCCGCCGAAGGTTTGTTATCTTCCTGATTGACGATATTCTAGGGAGTCCATAATAAGTTCGACCCACGCAATTAATTTACCTCCCACTGCTAACACTTTATTTATAGCATTGTGCTTTACCTCAGAACACGATTGGAACTAATTTGGGATAATTGGATTTTTGTATTTCTTTAAATTTCTCAAAAGTTTTAGGTGCTCTATAGCTGAATGTTGCAATATTTCAAATTACTCATAAAAACAAGGGTGTAACTTAAAAAGAAAAGCAGATGAGCTTACATTTGTAGATTAAATCGACATTACTTCACCATCCAATTATCCCAAATTAGTTCCTATCGTGTTTCAGGTAAGTGTTTTTAAACTTTTCCTTAGTTTTTGTCGTTTTCATTATTCTCAATCAGTTGTATTATATTTTTAACCAATACCACATAGCTATCAGTTTTTCACGTGTAAAATATTAGCCGCCTCTGATGACTACATTTTGTCGACTGCCAGGGCTGACACAGCCTCTCGGCCGAAACTTACATCCGTTTCGTAAAAATGTTCCCAATTTGAATACGCAAGAAAATGTACAGTTCAGATTTATATCACTGTTATCATCTCCTACCGCGTCAAGGTAGTTTTTGCCGTATTCAATTTCAAAATGTTGTAATCCTGTCAATGTCCATTGCCACTGTATTGTATTATATTGTCGACTCGAGTCGGCTATCCGTGCAGTGCGCTCTTAGCAAGGCAAAGATGTGTTATACTTAGGTGTGCCGACCGCGATTAGCTAGGGTGTTTAAGTGATGAAAAGTTGGCTTTTTTCAAGTCAAATGTACTCTTAATATTTAGACAGTTTCTTTCAAGAAAGGGTTCATCTGTGTGCTACCACAATTGAGTCACAGACCATCGATGCATCGATTATCAATGGGTAAGAATGCCGAGGCGCTCCCGATAGTTTTCCCAGCGGCTATACAAGTCACTTATGCGAATTCTGGTGGAATCAGCAAACTTTCTCTTTCGTTTTTTGCCGAGTCAGTGAGACTCGGCTTTCTCCCACGGGGCATGACCGATCACCGACGCGAGTGGTACTATGGCGTACAGCAGTGTCAGCGTAGACTCGTACTCCCTAGCTTAGTTGACAATGGCCCCAGTGCCGAACGTTCGATGTTCGGAAGCTGAATTTAGGTGGGCCACCGGAATTCAAACTTTTACTTTTTTGATGACATGTTTTTATTGATATCCGCGCGCAGTCACCAAGTCAAATATCGACCGTCGACATTACAAAAATGTGTTTTAAAATGTTACCAAGTGGGAGTGCCACTTGAAGTACACTTTTGAACACAGTCAAGAAGTCATTAAAGATACATGTGATAATGTATTTTCCACGTTCTGATCCCATTTGTTTAAATGGACACAAGGCACTTCCAGCATATGTAACCGCTTCTATTCAAAGAGAAACAGATTTAAGTCATAAAATGAACAAAAGGTTCTAGATTTCGTTTAGTTAAACATTAGAACCATTGGATGATATCAAAATGTTGGGAATCAAAATATCTTCATGTCTTTCCTTATAAGCAGAGCAAAACTTTCAAGTCCCCCTCGACTACCCCGACAATTTTCGAATACCCTTGAATTCCTCCAGCCTTCCTCACCATTTTTGTGAACTCAGCCTAAGAGATATTTGTATTTATATTCCTGCAACGTGACGTTTTGATGATATTGTCCATTTTCGGAAACTGGCTAACGATGTTTTCCATTATAGGCCGGATTAGAACGAAACAAGGTGACAAGTGGTCGGGTTCCTCCCATAAATCGTCATTACGATTTGAGTGGCCGTCTTGAAGAAAGCAATGTAAACGGAAGACAGTCTGATGCATATCAGGTGAGTGTTGAAAGATTGAAGCTAATTTGTATTTCATATACAAATATACGGATATCAGGGTCAAAAGGGTTAGAAAACAGACATTCTACAGCTTCGAAGTCCTCTGTAAACATTAAACTTTTGGCCAGTGTTCTCACTGTTTACACTCGAATGATGGACTGAACTTGTTGAGATCATCGAGATAGACCTCGACGTGAATCACAAGATGTTAATGTATATTTAGTTTTGACAAAAATCCAAGTAAAACACTTTAGGTGTATAATGATTAACAAAAAAACTACTTTAAAAAAGTCCGTAATTGAGTAAAATAAATGATTACATTCAAGGTTGTTACCAAATATCATTTGCCGTGTAAGAGTTTCGCTGCTTTAGACACTGGACGAACTCAAAGGTCTGACACAACACAAATGACACGAATTCTCATGCGGCACAAATGTAACTGATTGTTGTAAGCTAATGCTAGTAATTGTAGGTAAGGCCTTCATACCGTATTTGCACAAATACGGATCATAATAAATACAGCCGCAACTGGAGCATATTTCCTTTACACCAAATAGAAGGCAATCAGTAAGGAAAACTTGCATCGCAAAAATTATTAACTTCCCCTGTGGTGCTGCATTATTTCTCCACCAAAACGTTTTCTTTGGATCACCAAGACTCGCCATACCAGGTTTACAAACACGCCTGCTCTGTCCACCGTGGTGGCAAATGTAGCATTCCATCGGTGGCCGATTCGGACAGTCCCTTGTTTTATGGTCTTCACCTTTACAGTGACGACATTTGGCTGGTTGACCGGTATAGAAAATGGGATAGGCAATTTTCATACCGTCATTGGTCTCCGTCTCTATCTGTACGAAGGTTTGAATTGGTGTATTGATCAACGTCACGTAGCAGAACCCATTGCCATTACAGTATTTTTCCGTCCAGAGGATTTGTGACCGTGCATCGGACAACAGCTTCGCTTTGCTCGAATACTGACTGAGAAAGGCAGCAGCTGTGGAGTTCGTCACGTGAAATGGCACACCGTGTACGGAAATTCTTGTGTTATCACTCTGTAGGGGTGGGGGGGGGGGGGCTGTACAGTTTCAACACAACTAGAATTCCTTCAATGCCAAGGCCACATAATATTTAAAGCTTATATCTGCAATTCTCGTCAATCGCATGAATTATCCATTGTCTTGTTCTTGGAAAAATAATCGCAATCATACCAATCCATTATCCAATAACACCAGGTCAGAACTCGCAAGACAATAGTTGCAAACACAGACACAAAACAGCTCAGAACAGACAGGACTAGAAGTAGTGATAATGGACATTGGCTTATGGCAATGAAACAAACACGGCCGTTAATTGTTCATTTAAACGTTCTCTCACACTTACAACATTTTACACTACAATAATTGAATTGAGTTTGCCGAAACCTCAGGAAACGACCAAATTCATCATTATCCTCATAGAGTTCTAGAAATGTGAATATGCAGAGATTTAGACTTAAAAATACCAGACAAAAGCCTGAGACAAGTGAAATGGTTGTGAAAGACGAAGACGAACACCTTAATAAGCAGGTAATCAACATGCAAGCTCCCATCAAGTATATGCTTATCAAATTGTTTACTTTTCATTTTTGTGAAATTGAAAGGTAGTAGAGGCATTTGTAGTTAAACTTGTACAACTTGACGAGAATTGACATTCTGAAAAATGCCCACTGCGCTGGCTATCAAAAACGAAATTTTCTAGCAATTATACAAGGAGTGTTTCCCAGCTAAGTTGAACTGTTACATCATCTTGTATGACCTCAAAACAGCAAATTTGTATTGAACTAATCAACTACAACTGTCTTATTATTATCATGTATTTTACATCATGACAATTCTACAATTTTGCAGATCAACAGAAATATCAGTGCAATAGCATCTACCGAAAGCCGTAAGTGCTTATCTGTATATACATATAACGATAAATACAAACCTGTTTGGTTTAAAATAGTATACAAACAATAAAGTTTAGTCATATGTTGCTGTTAGATAAGCTGTTACAGTAAGACATTCAAGAGGTGCAGGATAATATCCATGAATTCGAGAGCCAACTGGACAATAGTAGGGCATGTTTTGTTCAATACGCAATTAATTCGATGTGTTAGATATGTAACATTTATCGTATCTACACGTATCTGTCCTAGCGAAAGATGATGGTCTTCCAGATGATACAGTGTTTCAATATAACTTAACATCTAACAATATTACTTGAAGAGATAAAATGTAATTTAATTTTATCTTATAAAGGCACAAAGGACTGACGTACTTACTGTAATTATTAACACAATCATCATTTCATTGAACAGAGTGTTATCCACATGAGTTTGAATGCCGTGATGGACATTGCATAGAGGACTACATGTGGTGTGATGGATATTATGATTGTCCAGATATGTCCGATGAAACGCACTGTTGTGAGTTTTATCGTCAAGTCTTCATTAATACTTGACTTTTTTGAATTTCTCCAGGGGTTTCAAAGATAAAATCAATACCATTTGTACACAAATAGATTTTTTGTCAAATTTTGAATATTGATCGGCTAATATTAAGGAGAGAACAATATTGACATAAATGGGCATTAAATGTTACAACCATGATGTACGTAGTTTCCAAAGGAACGGTAATTGGCGCTCTGTGATAACGGTAGACTCTGTAAAAATTGTTATTTAAAGACGACATCAAATAAAATTTCAATCATTCGAAAAATGTTGATGCCTCTATATATTATCAGTGGATGGTCATCACTTGGTTTTCAATACGACGATGTTGATAATGGTGATAATGGTGATCATTTTGAAAATCATTTTTTTTCACAGAAGATAATAATAACATTACAGGCTGTACAAAGCTAACTGAATTTATGCTAGAAGCATGGACTTCAGTTGAAGCAAATCAGTCCAAAGGCATTGTGGCCATACGTTCCGATGGATCTAGCCTATGACGGTCGACAATATAACGTGTCTGTTGATCGCTGGATATATACAATATTTTGCAGCTCTGTTTAGAGATTGTGCTTCACATCTCTTTCAATTTGATGCAGGGATTTTAATCATTATGTATGGTACTACCTCATAAAATGCATCACAATTTGCATCAATGCCCGAGGTAACTGCTGAAACAAAATGTTATCGAAAGTCAGTGAGATTTTCGCTAGTAGACTAAGAAACGTCGATATTGGATTCATTATTGTCTCTATAATACGATTCACGAATGCTGATCGTGAAAGAAACATGGACAATTCATCAGCTCATAAGCCATTTATAATTTATAAGCTTTCTAAACATGTGCTGTGCTATTAGTTGCTTTTTAACTCTGTGCGTTTCTGAGAAGTATGTATTGTGTGGAAAAGGACGTTTATTTTCGATAGAATAATTATGCGAGTTGCAGATAACTTTCTAAAAGGACTGCCATGCGGCAAATACGTTTTTGCTGAGGCTGAATACAGTGTTATGAAAATAATTTCCTTTATTCAGGAGTTGTAATTTCATTCAACAGACTGTTCACCATATGATTTTGCATGCGATGATGGATATTGTCTACCTCGTGAAATGAAATGCGATGGCTCTCCAGACTGTCCAGATATGTCCGATGAGATGTACTGCTATGGAAGTAAGTATATCATAATCGTTTATAATGCTATTCGGCTTGTGTTTAATTTGATGGTGTTTGTATTTCATGATTGCAAACGCGGTTTGATTAGTTCATCTGGTTTGCGCCAATTACGTTTCGTAACTACGTCCTACGAATCAAATAAGTGGCTTGATAACTGGCGTTTTATTATTAATGATACGTAAACTGAGTAATTTCTTGTTTTAGACTGCGATACCAGACATACGTATGAGTGTGACAACAACCGTTGCATACACACCAGTCAGTTGTGTAATGGATATAACGACTGTGGTGATTGGAAAGACGAAATTAGATGTGGTGAGTAATTAGTGTTCTATACCGAACGGATTTCTTGAATGTTTGCTTCAATGACAGCCAATGAGTCAACAAGCGTACCTGCTAATCGGTCTGTGAGTCTGTTCGACTGTTTCACCATCTGTATTTGTTTGTCTATTTTATGTACATTACGAGTTCTTGATTGTTCCTGACACTTTTTCCCTTGCCGCGACTTACCTGTCCAGTTATCAGTTTTACTTTTTAAAGCCCACGAAAAAGTTCAATTCTGATTTTTAGATATACATAAACATTCGCTTCTGAAACAGAAATGCCTTGTGTTGGTCATTGAATCAAACTACACAGAAGACCATCTGAATAAATTTAAACTGGTTGATCTGCGATTTAAACCCATAACTAAGAATATTTAACATGTAATGATCGATTCAAAATATGATTCCACGAGGAAATGACCAGGAATTGGTCGATTAAATGATATTCATGGTAGGTTTAACGATGCTTATTACATTAATCTACAGACTGTCAAGGTGGTGGTTTTGTATGTGATGTTGGACTGTGTCTTCCTGAAGAGCTTAGATGCAATGGCATTAATGACTGCTACAATGGCGAAGATGAATTGTTCTGTGGTATACTATAACATTTTATTTCTTGTATATGGATGAATAAAATGTAAGTAAAGTAATTAAAAGGCGCGGCACGACTTTATGTACCACACCTCTGAAGTTACAATATTGCATTTATGGGACCCATTCGTAATTTTTGTTGCCCATAACTGGATAAGAGTGGCCAATCTTATACGCTGAAGTATGAGCACGTCTGTAATGCCAGAACGGGGGCGAAGATGGGCGATAGCAACTGAATCACATATAAATCATGATTTCATTAAAGCAAAGTCTTGTGGCAGAGGAACGTTATGTAATGTTTTCAAAAATCAAATTTTGTGGTAAATATACTAGCGAGGGTGCTAGGACGGCGCTTGAAGTTTTGAAGTTAAACAGTATTTATCGGTGAAGCTTTAAGTTCCGCTTCGTGCACACAATTTGGCAGAAAATTTATAAAAGGCCGACTGACAAGGACTATGGACTATTATATATTACAGCCCCAACATGGGACTATGTCCCCGAGGGTAGGTGACCATTTGCCCAACGTCAAGAGGGCAAATGGTCTCCTGCCTCGAGGGCACATAGTCCCATGTTGAGGCTATAATATTTGTATTACATGCCTCCGCCTCATATTTTTCATACTAAATTTTTGTTTTAATCTTTAAATGACAATCATTGTTTAATTTACACGAAATATTAACATTCGTCGAAAAACGACAATGTTTTATCATTGGACGGCGCATGAATATATTAGAATCACTGTTAGGCCTATTCGGTTTATTGATTTTTCTTGCATAATTTTGTAAACACGGAATCCCCTTGTCAATCATGGCGGATGATATTACCAAATGGCTGTTGACATTGAAGGAGGAAGAGATCGACCAGTTACTAGGTGCACCGCCAGAAGAAAATTATCAAGATGAAGTAGATGACTTTATACAAAGCCACCGGAAAGAAAATACTGTGAAAACAACATCGCGCAACGTACGAAAATGTACCGAGTGCTTAGCGACGAACGCCCGCGAAGTTCGACCAATCGAAGTAATACCGCCAGCCGAACTGAGTATTCATCTCAGCAATATTTTTTATCGGTGTTCGAAAAATCGACGGCGAAGAGTATGAGCCATCCACTCTTACAAATACCAAGTGTAGTCCTAAGCGGTATCTTCGCGACAAGGGATATTAAGTCAGTTTAAATGATCGGCAGTTCCACAAAATGAATCAGGCACTACGTGCGAAGGAAGTCGATCTGAAGAGACAGGGAGAGGGACAAAAAGAAAAGAAATCTGATGCAGTTACTGTTGAAGAAGAAGAGAAGATGTTGAAAAAGCGTATTCTTGGCATTTTTGATGCCGAGTCGGGCGGATTTTACGATGTTTTACCTTTTCGCTAAACGTTTCGGTCTTCGCGGACAGGGTGAACATCGGCGATTGAAATTTGGCGATATTGTGACCGGCAGAGACACCGACGACCTCGAGTATCTCGAGTGCCACGAACGGCAGACTAAGACTAGTACTCGTGATGGTACCGGACTTGACACTCGAGCATTCTTACTGAGAATGTATACCACTGTTGCTGAGTCTTTAAGAAATCCGCTTGATTTGTATCGCGACTACATAAAACATCGTCCGCGATCAGCGTGTGACCAAGACTATGTACAGCCTAAATTTATCGATTACTTCAAGTCCGACGCTGTTTGGTATTATGATCGCCCGCTCGGTAAAAATCAACCCGGGAAATCAACTCGGCCAACTCATGAAAAAAGCAGCCGTGAAAGCTAATATCCAGGGTAAGATTACCAACAATTCTCTACGGAAAATAAGGGTTCGGCGACTGTCTTCAGCCGGAGTGCCACCGCATAAAACATCAAAATAGCTAGCTGTGGAAACGCAGCTATCTGTTACAGGGTAGTGTGCGTCGCTATGCGGGTGATCAAAAGGTCAACCCCGCCACCGATATCACAGCTACAAAATAACCGCCCATAAGAACGCCGGCAGCCTGCAACATTACGACGAACTTGAACTGAGTGAGCAAAGACGACTGTCACATATACTCAGTGTAACCAACTCAGAAAATACGAATACTCATATATTCATCTTTACTTGCTGCAGTTTTATCCCTCTTTGCGGTCGTTTGTAATTTGTATCAGAAAATACGAATACCGCTACAAGTAATTCGCTTTGTCAGCCGCAAATTTTGGTCATCCCGTCTGTTTCTGGAAGTACAGACAATTTTCAATAACAGATGCAGGCGCGGTCATGACAAACGGCATCTTCCATATCACGTCAACACCGGCAGTGTGCGACTGCGAGACTTAACGTCATCAAATTCGTGTCATCGAATCAGATTCCAGCGATGAAGACAATTAAATCAAAATATTGGACAATTTGCGTCTTCATTGTTGATATTTATTGTTGTATAGTTTTCTCATGTTAACTTCACCGATTGACTTATTCAACGTATGTATGAGCTAAACGGACATAGCTTTTCAAAAAATACCCTGTGACATCACTTTTGTCGATCCGATGGGGACTAGACGTATCTATTTTCTCGTCACGTGACGTATTCTGGCGAATCGCAACATGGAATGAACATGTGGAGTGTTATAGTTTGAGCTACGAATACGTGCACATGAAAGTTGATTTTTATTCGCATCTTCACCGTTAAGTTCATTTTTTCAGTCTTCTACGCTATGTAAATATTTTAAACGCGTATTTATTAAAGACTTCATTTAATCTTTTATGAAAAATTGTGTGCTTAGTGTTCATTTGAATTTCTAGCTTGTCGTCTGTGCTAAAAATAGTTCCGGTTCACTTTCAGTCGGGTGATGACTATGCAGCCCGCTACGTCACAAAAAATTACCATTGAATCCTATGGGGCTAGCGACGTTCCATATATGAGGCATGTAATAAAAGACTTTACTCTGTGCACGTGCTATTGCAGGATGCGAGGGATATGAAATCCAGTGCAAAGATGGTCGATGTTACGACACCTGGGAGGTATGCCATGGCTATCAGTTCGTTGACTGTGGTGATATAAATGATATATGCAGTAAGTGTTGTTGGACTTTTGATTTTCCGCTTCATCGTTATGTTCAGATTTTATTTGTCAAAAATGCTAATTTCACGAAGTAAATAAGACATAACAATCGGTCTAAGATGTCATAATACACTACATTTAGCATTGCGTGAATAAAATAAACAAAAGGTCTTGTCGAAAGAAACGAGAAAACAAAGATAAGCTTATCAACCATGAATGAATATGTCTACATTCAATCAGCAATTATAAGTGCCATACCACACAACAATTTACCATATCACCAGATATCTATCGTCATTGCTTTAACGCCATCATTTGACATATACACACCATCATTTGACCTGCGTGAAAAAATACCTACTTGTTGTCTCGAATGTCTCGCGTCGGGCGATACCCTGCACCAATGTCCTCGTGCATCCTTTGCGGTATTTTCGTAATAACTTCATATTATGTTTGATGAATTCGAAGAGAGTGAACACATATCATGCCGGGCAACTCTGATTTCCGAAACGTCATCAAGTCAAGAAAAAAAGCACTAGTATTGAGTATTTTAACCTAGACTTGCTATGGTATGCGGTAGCAGTCTCTGTAAAGGAAAAAATCTTGTTCTTAATAGTATTTATGTTTTTCGAGGTCTTTAAATTTAAGTCTTTGTTACAAGCAATGAATGGGACGTGTTATGACTAACCTTTTTTATCCAACGTTATCTGATGGTGACATCATGAACATGGCAGGATAAGGGTTTAAGCTATAACTATAGCTAGTGGAGGTTAGAAGTTTGGTGTTCTAGATATTACCAAAATGACCTAGCTTCAACATTATATATTCAAACGTGCAGCATAACGAGGGAGACATCCCTGGCCTCCTCATTCTGGTCATTTCTTGAAAACAACTCACTTTTCAAACATGAGTTTTACCATATGGTTAAGCAATTAATTTCCTTTAATTACAAAGGTAGCGGACCACCCATGGGTAGTGCGGTTGAAGCCAATACTATTGATTTGCCTGTAGACACGAAAGAAAAATAACATCATTTTATTAAATTGTAATTTTCTTGGAACTTTCATAAAAGACCTAAATAAAAAGTCATTTCGAAAATTCTTTTAAAGAGGTTTTTACTATATTTCAAAATACAACGACAGGATTATTTCCTCACGTACCAACAACCTGCAAAAAACTGCAAACTAACAATTTTTTTCTCTCTTCGACAACGTGTATAATGATATACCTTCACCGTGTGATCAGTAACATACATATTTCATAGGGCTCCTACAATATTAAAGTCACGCATAGAGAAATGTTTTAGAACTCTACAATGCAGGAATTAAAAAATGTCATACTTCAGTCTTGATTAGCTTTTAAATGTTTGAAAGATGTTTATGTTCGTTCATGCGTGCATTTGTGTCATGTGTTGTTGTGGTAGAGAGGGGGGTCATGCAAAGTTTTCAAGTCGGTTGGAGAGGGGGCTATTGAAAATTGGAGATGGAGGTTTCTCAAATTCGGAATGCCAAAGGCAATTCTTCCGATCCTGGGCCAGATTACGGTTTCTTAAAAAGGGTACGTTGTACGTATCTTTTAATATCTTGTAGCAATGCTGGATGATGCTTAAACTGTGGCGCATATATTATTTTTTTCAGTTTGTGACGAGCCTTACATGTACTTAAAATGCGATAATGGGCAGTGCATGTACGAATGGGCTGAATGTGATGGCTATTTAGACTGCGTAGACAGAAGTGATGAGATGAACTGCAGTAAGTATGTTAATTGAAAGGTACATAAATAGAAGGCTGTCACAGTGGCACGACTGAAGTGTTTGTTTAAGGGGTAGACCCACCTTCCTTGAGTGATTTTGGTCATTTTTTGTTTTATGGTAAATTTTGAATCTGTCTAATATGGCCTTTGAGTGGACGATAAGCTTGAAACCATAACATACTTGGAAATGAGTTAAATTTTAACAAAAATGAACATTGTAGGCCAGTTCGCGTGCCGTGTTTTTCTTGTGTCTTAACGGTTTCCAGATTAGTCAAGGCTATCTTAAGAGCGTAAGTAGATTACGCTAATTCCGTCCGGAGGAGTGCGCATGCGTCAGTCTTCTTCCCAGCTGCCGGCAGGAAGTATGTCGTGGCTACTGAACATGCTGAAGGTAGCCGTCGATTGCAAAAGCATGGTCCACAAAAGCGAAATATCAAGCATATGGCCGGGAATGAGAGAACAGTTAAAATTGTCAGAGTTACAGTCAGGCTTAAAACTCCAGTTTCCGATGCGTTGAAAAGGTGTAAACTGGAAATGGTCGCAAGCGAGGAATGTAACGCAGAACGCTTACTCATTCAACACTAAACTGAGCTTCGAATAAAAACTGGTGATACATCTTGCGCACAACATAGAGGCTGCTCATTGTAGTTTACGTAATTTTTACCTCGTTTTCCTACAACACGTATTTAATAGAACTGTTCCCGTACAAAACAAATAACGGCCGAAAATCCAAATAGTAGGTCTTTGTCTTTACATGTTTGCTAAATAAAGTCCAGCATTCAAAATTTATCGCCGCCGAAAACCAAACCGTACATTTGTGTCCGCTAACAAATGACGTGGACTCAATGAAAAGTATAGTCTGCCATTCAAAACTGACCCCGCCCCAATCAAACTAGGCTACTCCGAAAATCCAAAAATTACGTCTTTTTCTGATAACAGTTTACATGTTTGTCTGCACCTAATGAAGGCCGACATTCAAAATTAATCCCGCTCCGAACTAATTGCGACTGATGATAAAAATGTCAGATGATTTTTTAACATCTGCAAATGCCCAGTGAAGTCCGGCAACCAAAATTGCTACGTTACGGCACCGTCCCTCCGGTGGTTACGGTTTACACGTAAAGCATGCAATGAAGATTACGTTCTGTACGTCACCACAAGTTTTCTATCTTTTTTGTGAAAATGGTTGCGACGTCTTTTTGTTTCGACAGTTGGGCGAGCAACATTCCTCTCAGTAGAAATTAGAAATATGCCAATAGTTCGAAATTTTATAACGAGAAGCTCACGTTTCCAAACCGGGCAGAGCAGACACCGGCGCGATTATGTTTTGTAAATTCTATGCGGACACAGAGGGAACGTGATGCGAGTATTGCACGTACAGTTTAGAATGATGCCGTGATTTACTATGTAAACACAATGTTGATCCAGCATTTGTTTTTCAATCTGTACCGGAGCTAATCATAGAGCATATATAATTTGTTTCTATCAACTGAACTTTTATTGGCGGACTTGCTCATGAAGTGAGTCGAAGTCCAGGGTCGAAATCAATCTCGATTGAAAAGTATGCGATATTTCACAGCACAAATTCATGTCGGTATAGCTTTAAAATCATTGCGATTGAATTGTTATTAGGTAATTATAAACTTATGCAATAAATTTAAAGAAGCCAAAATTGAAAATGAGAGAATAATTTCCATGAACTTGAAAAAAATTAAACAACCATGAACGTGCTTTTTTCGAATCAGCAACTACTTTTTCCTGTGGATAAACTCAATCACGCTGAAAAACAGCGTGCTGCTGGCCTGTCTATCGTCGCTATTATAGTCAACGGATAGTCGCCACCGGAGAACGACGAATGCTCGTTTCCACACATCAGCTAACGCGATATTCAACTGTTTGATTGAAGTTCACGCATTTCATTACTTGTACAAAATTCGACCGTCGCGATTTTAGAATGACGCATTCAGTTTAATATCAGCGTGGTC
>LD343433.1:0-39914 GCA_001465055.1 Ptychodera flava | reverse complement strand
ATTGCAGTAAACGGCTCACCAATTGCCATCACCCTCTCGTACTTACACTTTTTTAAGTGAAAAAACTCAAAAACACACATTTTTGAGCAAAACAAACACATGCAAAGGTTTTGAAATATTCTCACAATTTTTATAATCTTCAACTGTCGACCTACCCAAACATATACTACATGTTGGGTTAAAGATTCATTTTAATGGTAAAAAATCAGGTTAAAGAAAAGTGTCTGCGAATGTGGGTCTCCCCCTTAATAATGGTTATTAAGAAATCCATTCTAACATTGACATAAAGTATTGAATGTTCAACTGAACAAGATATATGAAAGTTTACAAGACGCAGATGGCGATGACTCAAACACATAAGGTTTCAAGTGTCCAAACCATGATAATTCAAAATTGATAAAAACAGCCAAACAAGGGTTAATTAAAGGCTCTTCTTTATTTTTTAATATTGTATTTGTTTCGAGTCCATTAAAAATTATTTTCATATTTTGTTCCCTATACCTTAAATTGCTAAGAAGATTGTCAGCACTCTTCATAAATCGAAAATGCTATATTTCATGAAAGAAATGCGATGTTGACATCATCAGTATAAAATATGGTAATACAGTAAGATTAGAATGCATGGATTTAAAAATTGTCTTGGCGAAAGCTGCAAGATGGTAACTAAGGAATATAATATGACTGAAAGTGTCTGACAAATGTTATGCATTCTAAATGCGATTCCCATATCTTACCAACCTAATATGATATACTGCAAACTATGGCAGTAATGATGGCTTTTAAAGCTATTGTTATTGTTGATGTTATTGAGTTCATATACACTACCATTTAAAAATGTCTGCATGCGCTTTTTTTTCCTAACATACAGCTCTCCGTGACTACAATAAAATTCTGATCTTTTGCGGGGTAGGCAAACGGCCCCTGAAAACATCGACACCCTATATTGTCAAATGATACGGCAGGCTGTTCTTGAAAGATTTCACCGAAAACGACAGCTTCGATATTTTTACTGCTCTTTTTGTCCTTAATTGTTTTGATGCTAATAAAGTATATGGCATCCGCGTATATGGATGAACAAGTTTTGGAGATCCTTATTGACCATTCCATTCGGGACAAGACGCTGCATCTATGATTTTTTTATTATCATAGTTCTGACATGATATCAATTAAATTGATTTGAATTTTAATGGAGAATTCTTGTTGTGTACTTGCAGCATGCTATGAACCCAATTTTCGGTGCGACAATGGTTTATGTATGAGTTCATCTGCACGATGTAATGGTCATGATGATTGTGGAGACGGGAGTGACGAAAGAAACTGTAGTAAGTTTTTAATCAATGAAATTATTCAATGGCATGCACAAGTGTCGTACATAACCGATATGTATTTTTGCTGGGCAGAGACCGCCCCGCAAAAACATTCCATTTCGGAACAGGCCTATAACCTATGTGACTGATAATCACCTTAACGCACATGCAATGCAAATCGCCTGTGAGTAGATAATCACGTATCTCCTTAGTGTTTCGCTGTAAGCTTTGGCATGGCGTGGGGATCAATATCTCTAGGTCAGAGTAGGCACAATAAGACGTTTGTCTAATTGTCTGTCGGAAACTGATTTCAAATTGTATTTCGTAACTTTGAACTGGCGACAGGCTGAATTCACGTACTAAAAGGAGTTACAAAGTAAGTTATCTTATCCGACTGCAAATATATGTATACAGCTAGCCAGCCAGGGCACTGCATTGCCACCAGTGATGTGGGGCAATGGCCAGTGCAAGTGATGTTTTCCTTTTCTATACCCCGTTAAAAGTTTACTAGTATAAAGTACAACTTGTGATTGATGTTTAATGAGGCCATTCATACAAATCTATGATTGAATACATCAAAAGTAGTCTATGGAACTGTCATGATTGTCATCTTATTCGTTTAGCATGCGAAGTGAACGAATTCTTATGTGACGGTTCCCGCTGCATAGACGAGTGGAAGGTTTGTGACGGTTATCCAAACTGCAATGATTACTCAGACGAGAAAGAATGCCGTAAGTTAACCCTTGACGAGTTTTTCACATTCACTTTATCACATCTTAAAGTAACTTCTTACAAGTGTCTATGACTGTTAGAAAGAGGGTGCAAGGTAAACCAAATTTGATTGAATGTGTATTTCATTACGTTGCAGTAAAATGCAATACTCAAACTGTTGCTTACTTGTGTATACACTACAGCTTGTCAAGATCCCTACTACTCTTATAAGTGCAATAGTGGACAGTGCGTGCACGAGTGGGCCGAATGTGATGGTTATTTCGATTGCGAAGACGGAAGTGATGAAATGAACTGCAGTAAGTCAACTAAAAGGTCAACCGACGAAAGGAACACTGATCGGAACGAATTAGAATATTCTTTCCATGATTATTTTTAGGAAGTCCATCGTCACAAATTAAGTTAAACTACATCAATGCACGTTTTCAGTTCGAAGCTACACAAATAATCGGAGATTTTAAGCGACTATATTTCATCATTTTATTGTCAAAGGCAGTATCAAAATAAGGGGAAGGGAAAATTAATTTTTGATCTAATTTAATTTCCATTGTTGTTGGATGATAATGATTATGGTTTTTATGCCTTATTTCCACTTTAAATATTCCTTGTCAAGCTTGCCCATGGCAAGAAGAATATGCGTATCGTTGTGACAACGGAGTGTGCATCCACCGAGATTGGGTTTGTAATAGTCACAATGACTGTCATGATTGGAGTGATGAAAGGTATTGCGGTAAGCAAATTATATGAACTTTAAGCACCATGGAATGAGGGCTTTGAGTTTCACTATATTGAAGTTGAATAATTTGTCGCAAAGAAGCTTTAAAGAAGAATGTTCATAACAGCTTAAATTCGGATTTCGCATTTCACTCACATTCAGTCATGAGGGCATGCTTAATTCTCTCTTGTAGAGATACCACTTCATAGCAACTGCATTACACTAAGTTGAGCTACGTTCAGAGAACCTTTGCTTTTTGTTACTCTTAAGACCCTAGAAAAACGCATTAAAAACAATTTCGATTCGTTACGACCATATCGGAGTTTGATAGTCACAATTTAGGAAAACTGGTTGATATTCTTCTTTCGAGTAGCGTTTGAGGCACTGTCGTGGCCACTGCGCGCGTAGTTTTGTAGATAATTATGCGTGATCTTCGGTACCAGTGATTGTAAAATACGGCGATTCTGAAACTTTCTTGGAAATGTACCAAGTTACAACATCAATGAAGCGACATGTACTTCTAATTGATAGGCCAAAAGAACTTCATCATGAATATGCATGACGATAAAAAACCCAGTCTCTTAGGTATAATGATTTTAGTTTTTATGGGTTTTGATAAGAGAATAATGAACCTTTGTATCCTCGAAGGTCGTTTAGGAGCTGGTCATCATACAGGGAAGTGGCTGCGATAGAAAGAAAACGCTGAGAGAAAGGGCTGACTTTAATAAACAGCATCGCTTCATATTATATCTATTAATTTTAACTGGTCCAGTGATACCTAGCTATATCATTGTTTCTATGAGATCACAACGAAAATTTGCTACCTTGATATACTAAATCAACAGCTCACGCTTATAAAGTCCAAGATATGTATTAGACTTTACCAAATGGGCAGGCCAACGCAGTACATTGTGGTATCAACGTTTGAACTACTACTGCGACCGTAACAAGCAACTGTAATAAAAATGAGTAAAAGGAAAACAAAGGCATAATTTTGCAGACAAAATAATGAGAGACGCAAATTGATATTAAACCATTTTTCTTGCCTTCGCTTCTAAAGAAATACGGCGAATATGCAATAGACTCATAGACAAGAGAGTGAAGTGAACTCTTTATCAAAGCTTGTTTTGAAATTCAATAAAAACACATTGCCTTCAAGAAAAATAATCCTAGAGTTTCGCTACAATCAAACCCTATTCTGGCAGTGATTTTACATAATAATTTGTAACTATTCTCATTCTTACAATATAACAATAAATGTTATAAAATCTAAGTTCAATTCGCATTGTATCAGACAGTCAGCTAAGTCTCGTGTCGAGTGCAACTTATAGGCCAATCAAAGAAAACATGTTCATAAGGTTATTAGGGCTGTGTTTTTTAGGCCACTTAAGGTAGAACGCACCTCGGGGACAGAAATTCGGGCCTTCAAATTTTATCAATTTTCTTCTGACCTACTACTTGTAGGGGCTCATTTTGAAGCTCTTGGCGAAAGAAAAATTTTCACCGTCTTAGTTTTTTGAAAATCGAAAATTTTATTTTTTCCCATAGAGTTAACACAGGGATGGCGGCCATTTTGAATTTCAAATATCGAGAAATCGCAAGTTATTTGTCTCTCTAGTACCAAAGTTTGCACGGTGACCCCTGATTTTTATTCTTGCTTTGGTAAGAGAATGGTTCAAAGTTTCACTGAGGAAAATATGAGCAAAAGTTAAGTTTTTCACTTTCGAGGTGCATATTACCTTAAATTAATGTATCGTAATATTTGATTATATTATATCATGTTACCATGCGCCATTCTGATTGGACGAGAGCTCATTCCCACGATGCTAAAATACTGCTTTTGCACTGATAGCGGTGGTAAAACGGGCCCCTAAACCAGCATTTTTGAAAATTGCCAAGTCGGTGCATTTGAACGACGTAGCTTTGAACTTAATCCCAAACAGTCCGCTTTGTTTCAAAGACCGAGTTCGAATTTCGATACAGAGGTAAAATATGGGTCTGTAACTTACCTCTTGGTGAAAATAAGCGGTCGATGATGAAAGAAATCTCCGAAGCAACACATTTATTTGGGTATGATGATGTACAAAATTGTATAGAGTAACAGTGCACTGTGTAGTTTGCTTGATCGATTCAGCAGGAGTCAAGCCGGGACATACCGCTCTTCAAAATGAAGCTACTATTCGTTCATACACAAATAAATTGAAACTTCCTCACAGAAACGGTACGTCAGATATTCCTTCCTAAATTTTGGGCTGTATTAAACAGACCAGGATGTTCTAACGATGTTGCCCAAGAAGTTCAAAGTAACAATGCGATCATTCCTGGCGACTGCGACGAAAATCGCTGTGTCAGCGTCCATCCAGCTCTCGCTGAATCGGGCAACACACTCTGCTCGCATATTGTGACTGTTCAGAACAGTTGCCGTAATCCGTGTCTGGATTATTTCAAAACTGCACATTTTCTGGTACAAAATATCCATCAAATTATCCATCCAAAATATCCATCAAAAATAGAACCTGTAACCTCACTGCACCACCTCCTCTGTCTGAATGTTACGACGGTTGGCGCACGGACTGACAGTGAATGCGACAAATCTATTTTTAGTACGCCAAAAAGCCATCGCTATTGTTTTTACGTAAATTTATGAAAAAAAATTGTTACTTTTTCTTTTACTTTGAACTCTTGACCCATTTCTGTATCTGCAGCAGTTCGCGTTGCATGTAAATATTTATGAAATTTTGATGAACGTAGTGCGTATGTTACCGTAGGATATTGTGTTCATGAGTTGTCAACGTAATCCAAACTTATAAAAATGCTCTGTCTCGGGCGATGAATTTCCGAAGTTGATATAATATAATAGCAATAACCCCCTCCGCAGTCGGGTATAAACTCGATTTTGGTACAATTCGCTCCATATAGCCCTCGCCTATCGGCTCGTGCTATATGTCGCGCATTGTACCAAAATCTCGTGTATACCCTCATAAACGTAGAACGTCGATGATGTCCCGCGTTTTCCATATTGCCATACAACACGAATACAGATAAATGAGGCTAAAATGAATTCCTATATGCCACTCCAGGATGAAATATGCAAACAGCGTCATTGACACTTTGTGCTGTACGTCACTTTATGCTGTAGTAAATATTATGGTCACGGTTACATGGTTAAAAATAACGACCCTTTTTGAAGCTAATGAAAGAAAAATTATGATATGTTTATACTTCAGATTGCACTTTACTTGGAAGTTATTGGTGTGGTTATCATTGTATACCAGAAGCCTTAGTATGTGATGGATTTATTCATTGTAACAATGACGAGGCGTATTGTGGTGAGTCTGCTTATTTGCGTTCTAATAATCTGTGCGTTCCTGATATGACTTCTATCTTAAGACATTAGTCTCTTCCTATGAATCGACAAAGCTTTTACAAAAAAAATAAAATAAAAATAAAATGAAATAAATAACATTTAATTTCATTAAAACATCAACACGTCGGACTGCTCAACAAATCTATCCGAAGCAGCAGAAAACAACAATATAATATGCTCGATTATCACGAAAACTTCGTTGAAAGTGTTTAAAGTGCATTATATGAAAGTGATCATGTGTGCATGAATCTGTATGCATGAATGTATATGTAGTAACACTATAAAGAAAAATTGCGAGACTAGAGCGAGAAAATGACGCTTTCTCGCAATCAGTGAGAATCTGTTCTTATTCTCACCACTGTGGGTGAGAAAATTTTAATCTCCACTGGAGATTGGTGAGAAATGGACTCCTTGGCGAGAATCAAGTGTGAGAACAAATTCTCACCGTTGAGAATGGAAATTCTCACCAAGTACAGTGAGAATTGAAATTCACTGGCGAGAATCACCGAGACTCCTCTTTCATTCTGATTTATTCTGATTCTCGCCAATGAGTGGGGAGTGTTGATGATTCTCGCCAATGAACGGCAAGCCTTGATGATTCTCGCCAGTGTATATGCATATAGTGTGTATGTATGTATGTATGTATGTATGTATGTATGTATGTATGTATGTATGTATGTATGTATGTATGTATGTATGTATGTATGTATGTATGTACCGTTTCCTGAGTTGTTTTAAAAAGTGATAGTTGCTTACGTTTCTCCCTATCTCGGTCTTTCTACTGTATGTATGTATGTATGTATGTACGTACGTACGTATGTATGTATGTATGTATGTATGTATGTATGTATGTATGTATGTATGTATGTATGTATGTATGTATGTATGTATGTATGTATGTATGTATGTATGTATGTACCGTTTCCTGAGTTTTTTTTAAAAGAGATAGTTGCTTACGTTTCTCCCTATCTCGGTATTTCTACTGTATAAGGTGACAATTGTAAAGGATTCGACTGTGAGAGCGGAAAGTGCATCGAAAAACATCGGCAGTGTGATAGTTGGTTCGATTGTCCACTTGATCACGACGATAAAAGTGACGAGCAATGGTGTGGTAAGACTTAACATGCCCCATTGTTTAGATGCACGCATCTCAAGTTGAAATCTGTTTTCTTCTGGCGAAATTTAGAAAATTGCGACATGTTCATGATTTTGAAAAAGAAATCAGAAGGCTAGTCACGAAGGAGAGATACCCTAAATTAATGCTTCCAGGCAAGCTTCGATGAAGAAAATAGCAAAGCGCTTTGAATAGTATTAAGGTTTTATTCATTGATTTACCTCTACAACGCAGGTTTGACTAGAATACCAAAAACAATCCTCTTGCTCTGTGCTTTCTTAACCTGACGGCTTGAATACGATTTTTGACTACCCTTCACATTATCTCTGGGGGGTATATTCAACTTTGTTGTTGCACAATAGCACAAAAATGGTTGTCTATGTTTGGCAGGAATATCATGGGATCATATAAGTTGAATAAGAATGCTCGCTTTTCTCAAGTGTCGCCTTTGCAATGTGTACAATAAATCTTATTTCAGTCACATACTGTAGAAATAAGTGATTATGATTTTGAATTTCAAATGACTTTGATGATCAATAAAAGCAATGATTTCTTATTTCCCACAATAATTTCGTTCCTTAGTACCATGCGATGCATCGTACGAATATCTATGTGATAACGGAGTATGCATTCAAGATTCTCGTGTTTGCGATACATACAATGATTGTGGTGACTGGAGTGACGAAATACTGGGTGGAAACAATTGCTGTGAGTAAATACTTTGATGTTGTTTCTTACAATTGGATATTTTTCTTTGATAACAAAGCTCTTGGTTATTACAAAAGTCAGTTCGAGGATAGGAAGCTTTTCAACCCAGGTTGTCTCATATGTTTATCTTGATCATTCAGTCTATATTGCCATTTGATTAAGGTAAAGTCCCCCCGCCACTTTATCATAAATTTACTGGCGGGCTTCAAAGAAGAGAATATGTCTCTAATATTATTTCAGGAATCATGATTAGGAATCATGTTGCGGACCTTCATATTGCAAGTAGCATACATTTCTAGTTTAAGCATAATCTCCAGATAAATAAAATAAAACTGAATACAAAACAACAACAACAGCAACAACAACAGCAACAACAAAAAACCAAAAAACTATAAACAATTTTAAAATTTAGCGACCGTTGCTGAACGGATCAAGTAGGCAATGGGGCAATACATAGATGCGTATTCGTCTATATCAATACTTAAAACCAGATATGAACTGAATATGCTTACGTGTTTTACACCAGGTTCATTAATAGTAGTACGCTTCACAGAACAATGAGACATATGTCATCACTATGTGTAGCAGGTTTTTTTAAAACTTCGCACAGTACTCTCAGAGTTTAATCACTAATTACAAAACTTTATTTAATATGCAAATGAACTGTTAATTAACTTGACACTGCTCAATGCTTTATGGGACAATTAGATATCCATCAGATCAACATTTGTAGCACGTTTTATTTAATTTAATGCTGTAAGTTTAGAGTAATGTCACTAATTACAAAGTTCATTAAATATGCAAATAAACCCTAAATTAACTTGACACTGTTCAATGATTCATAGCACAATTAAATATTTATCAATCAATATCTGTAGCACGTTTCACAAAATTTTGGTGCCGAAATTTCAGAGTTATATACCTAATTACAAAGTATATTAAATATGCAAATGAACCCTTAATTAACTTTACACTACTAAAGACCTTACAACACAGTTAGATATCTACCGTATCAGTATGTGCAGCAGTTTTCATCACATTTGATGCAGTTATTTCGGAGTTATATGACTAATTATAAGACTTCATGAAATATGCAAATGAGCTAATTATTAACTTGACACTGCTCAATGCTTCTCAGTACAATTGGATATTTATCAGATCAACATCTGTAGCAAGTTTTTATCAAATTTAACGCCGTAATTTTGGAGTAATAACACTAATTACAAAGTTCATTAAATATGCAAATTAAACCTTAATTAACTTCATACAACTAAATGCTCTACACCACAATTAGATATCTGTCGGATCAGTATGTGCAGCAGATTTCATCACATTTGGTGCAGTTATTTTGGAGTTATATCACTAATTACTAAACTTCATGAAATATGCAAATGACCTATTTGTTAACTTGACACTGCCAAATGCTTCCCAGTACAATTAAATATTTATGAAAACAATATCTGTACCCAATTTCACTGACTTGGGTGCCGTAATTTCAGAGTTATATACCTAATTACAAAGTTCATTAAATATGCAAATGAACCCTTAATTAATTTCACACTACTAAATGCTTTACACTACAGTTAGACATCAGTCGGATCAGTATGTGCAGCAGATTTCATCACATTTGGTGAAGTTATATCGGAGTTATATGACTAATTACATACCTCCATAAAATATGCAAATGAGCTATTTATTAACTTGACACTGCCTAATGCTTCTATGTATAATTAGATATATATCAGATCAATATCTGTTGCAAGTATCATCAGGTTTGGTGCAGGAATGTCACAGTTATGACACTAATAACAAAAGTTCATTAAATATGCAAATGAAAAGATAATTGACATGACACTCACAGTATCATCATAATGTTCTTAGATGGTCATCTGTGAAATGTTTCATGAAATTTTGTGCAGTATTTCTTGACATATGCCTTCACTGTCATTACCGTCTCCATAGGGAAACCATTGTACGGAAAAAAACTATATTGCATAACTTCATTAATATGCAAGCCACACTAACCAAAATCTAATCAGTTCTTGCAAGTAGCATATGGTACCTGTGTACCAATTCTGACTTGAATCCGTTCAGGCGTTTTTGAGTTATCGTGTAAACAGACAGACAGACAGACACACCAACACACTAATACACACACACACGGACAGACAGACAGACATCGCTATGAATTTAGCCCACGTGTTTACACATGTGAGCTAACCAGATTGTGAATCGCAGAGTTGGAAATCTTGTTTGAAACAAATTTTGGTACTAACGTATATAGGTTTTGTGTGGTAAATATTTGTTCAGTCCAGGATCCAATATGCAAGCTAAAGAAATATGTTCAACGTAGTATTACAATTTTAAATCCGAAACATTGTTTCTTTTTAAACTTCTTGAACATTTATTCATGACCATGTGACGCAATTCACAACTGACAGTCTTTTTCATAGTTAACTGATAGAATACACCCAATGCTAAGGTGTCAGTTTGCCGACGATAAAAAGTCAGATTCAGAACTTGTTACCGTATTGCATTACTACAGCTTGTGATTTTTTATGTGCAAATGGAGCCTGTGCCAGATCTTACCATCTTTGTAACACTTACAATGACTGTGGTGATTGGAGTGATGAAGCAAAGGGTGGCAACACTTGTGGTGAGTCAGCTGCTGCCTTACCTGTTACAATGTATTAGTTCAGTAATGAAGTCAATGTAGATTTTATGGTTGTCGTTAAGTTATTTAGGAAGCCATAAACAGTTCACTGACCTGCAAGTCGACGGCCCAGTGAAAGAAGGATGTAACTCAGATTTTCAGCAATTGGAAGACAAGAGAGAACAGACTTAGAAGCTCGTTACTTTAAACTTTCAGTGATGCAAAATTTGACACAGATATTTGCATCTTGAACTTCGATGCAAATAAAGTAGTTCTAGTGCCCTCAAAATAATGCTCTCTATGAACGTTACCACTTAAAAAAGCTAGCTTTTGACAGAATAATGAGCTGCGCACCTTTTGCGCATTGTCATCAAAACATTGTTCTTGTAGAATATGAAGATTGTACTGATGGGTTTCAATGTGACAGTGGGGAGTGTGTGTGGTATCGGTCCGATGCCAGATGTGACGGCTACCGATACTGCAACGATTTGAGCGATGAAATGAACTGTGAAAGTATGTAATCAGTTTGCCATTTCCGATTTTGTAATTTAGTAATGATGAATGATGCTTAGAATAACTTATGAAAGATTAAACATGGGATCCATCGATTACTTTATTATTATTTCAATAATTTTGGTTGTAGATTGCATTGCACAAAAGACTTCAGTGTAATAGCATATAATTTGTGTCGTTTTTTGAGTCTATCGAAGCTGTATTGTTTGTAGTTTTACCTTCGTGTAAATGGTGCTGTGACTATAACTTTTTATTTAGATTGTAATGCTACCTACGGCAAATTCGAATGTGACAACGGATTATGCATTAATGACTGGGAGATTTGCAATGGATGGTTCGATTGTGGAGATGATGATGTATCTGACGAAAGTAGCTGCGGTAAATATCCATCAAGTTACACATCAAAGAATTCGGAAAATTCTACAATCATAAATGTGTGTATCCAGGGTATTTATAACAGGCTGGCAACCAGATTTATATGCTTTAATAAAATTGTATTTCATTGCTAAACCTTTTAATCAAGTTCTATTTGTGACTCGATAGAAGTGTGAGTACAATTACACCAACGCCTATGTTTGCTTGCGATAGATGTTGTTTTGAAATTTGCATGTAAAGATTTTGACAATCCTTGCTGCCCTAGTAACGCTATGACAACTTTTCATCATGGTTTTTAAAAGATTGTAGCGGAAAGTTTCAATGTGAAAATGGCGTTTGTGCGGAGATCTACCAAGTATGTGATGGATATGACGACTGTGGAGATAACTCTGATGAAATGTATTGCAGTGAGTAATAATATACAGATTAAATAGTAAAAATTGGTGACATTTTTCCTGCAGCACTGATGAAAAAATAGGTTAAGGTTTGCCATAATTTTTTTGTACTACTCTTTATAATCCTAGTTCACTGAAAAATGGAAAATTAACGCATTGTTAAATGCAGAGACATGTTTAGAGCCAGGCCATAAAAGAGTGCTAATGTCCTGGTCACCTGGCGTCTGGGCCTAACGCCAATATTGAGTGGAAAACTTGTTAATGTTCAGTATGTAATTATATACTACAAACATGGCAAAAATATTTACTTGATCAACTGCAGCAAATATATCTTCATATTACGCGCTTCAACCTCTGTAATCGTAAAACTATCGGTGTTATAGCATATTATATTACTATGCCCAGTCAATCACGTTTTAATTGGTCGAGCTGAACCACGTGACTACCCATAAATACACAGTAACGGTTTGTTTTTATGCCCATGAATATGAATAATATCGTAAACATAGTAACTTTACAGATAAAACGAAAATTGCGATTTGTACAAAAGATCATTATCAACCAGAAAATAAAATGGAGCTCTTGTGGGCCAAGTTTAGACGGTTTTTTAAAAAAATCTCCGGATTTGCAAATTTTTTTGCAGCGCGCACACTACTCACTGACAGGTTCTTGGGCGCCGTTGTCATTTTCGGGAAAATTTTCGTAAATTTTGACGCTTGTTTGTGGGTTCGTTGATAACAGACTCCGCGCTGACCATTTACGTCTATTTATGGGCGTAGGCGAGAAGAAAGTCAAAATTAACGGGCTCGGCAAGCCTCGCTCATTAATTCTTGGCTTTTCTCTCGCCCTTTTCCATAAATAAAGGTTAATGGTGGGCGCGTCGTCCGTTATTTCTATAATAACAAACGATATATCCCCACAGAATGTACAGCAGGCAGTTTCCACTGTGAAAATGGGTTTTGTGTACCACCACAAGCTGTTTGTGATCATTACGATCACTGTGGAGACGCAAGTGACGAAAGACATTGTGATAGTAAGTTTTACTGGAAGAAAAAGCTACATGGCCTGAGACTAGAATATTTTGGCAATTAATTATTTCTGGTATTTGATAAATATTACTTTACAGTTTAAGAGTTATATGGGCATATAGTAGGCATTATCTTCGTTTGATGGATTACTACGTTAATAATATTACCTGCATGTTGGTTATTTCATCCTGAAAAACCTCGAATCTAATCGTTTGTTCTTTCAGTGCAAAATTTAGATTAATGGAATCGAAAAATTCAAGCTCTCAGAGCACGACGTATATTAAACATCTTAATTGTACTTGCACACATAGTAATATACATGATGTACAAGCATTTAATAAATCGTTTGATGAGCAATCCCGTACATTCGTAATTCGTTTCTGACAGAATCTCTCTCATCTTGTACAAATACCTTATGTTGAATGCAAAGGGTACATAACTTTTTTTTGCATTCTCCTGAAATAAAGATTGTAATGCTGCTCAGTTCCGGTGCGACAATGGCATGTGTATTGAAGGTATCCGAAGATGCGATGGAAATCAAGATTGTTCTGATAGTAGTGATGAGATTGGTTGCAGTGAGTAATAGCGAATTTAAAAATACATTTCTATGAAATTTTCGTCATACATTCTTTTCTGTTAGATAAATAATAAATGAATAAATAAATAAATAAATAAATAAATAAATAAATAAATACAAACGAACGAAGACATAAGTGAAGAAGACATAAATAATTAGTAATAGAATAAGGTAGTTATTTGATCAGCTAAATTATTAATTAATTAAAAAATATTTTTTTACCGTAACAGCTGAAAATTGATTGATTAATTAATTTTTATATCGTAAAAATATGATCACATGGAATTACGAAAAAAGTGATTAATCGTGATAGAAGATGCAAAAATGCCTGGATGATGTAGCTTTGACACTCTAGCTTAATGTTGATGCTTCAATTTTCTATCTTGGTCATTTTCTCGCAAAAATAGAGTGTGATAGAGAATGGAAGTTCCTTTGCAAGAATGGACTTTGCGCTGATTCCAGTTATAACCGTTGTAACGAATGGTGGCGTGATCATAACAGACACTGTTTAGACTTTAGCGATATGATCGGCTGTGATGGTGGTAAGACATCTAATTACTTATTTCAAAACCTAACAGCTTAAATTGTCTTTGTCTAGCTGTAAACTTTGCTGTGTGAAAAGGACAAAAGCAGGCTTAATGTATATTTAGTTCTAAGGAAAAGCAGTTGGATTAACAAGATTTTATCTTGCAGAAAATTGCTTGTAATGCCTATGATCTAAGCAAGGTATAGAATGATCAGGTAGAAAGTAGGAAGTAAGAAATTACAATTGGAAGCGATCTTATTATACAAACAGTACATGTACAATGTAACTAATTACACAATGTAACTAATTACAACCCTTATATGCGCTTATAATATGGAATTATCTGAGAGATGATAGCTGTATCTAATAATAAGCTCAGTACCATGAGTAGCACTATTCGACATAACTTCAAAAATATTGACAACATTTCACAAGTGGTATAGCCACTTAGTCAAGCCGTCAACTGTTTGTATACTTATGGAAATGAAGTCCAAGATAACGTTCCGAAAGGGACAATAAATTATTTTCCGGGTAAGACATCGAATGAGGACCTGGAAATTTGCTACAGTATCATGTTGGATTGATAATTTTACTTTAGGCAGCATGATATAATTTCAACAGGTGCTTTAGTAGGCTAAGGTTTTAATCGCTGTCATAAGGTGGATATAGTTTCTGTACATCAATTTATCACGTATGGTTACGGCTAGTTTTAAGTCGGGTTCGAACTCACAACATACGGCATCAGTCGCCTAGCGGAGAGGCAACAGACAGAACCGCTCGGCTAAATCCCCACTCTTGGTTTTCATTATTTGAAGCTTATTAACTCAGTCGCCTAAAAGGTACAAAAACTCGAATGCGCTCTATTCACTTTCAAAAAGTAAACCAACTAACTGTTTTTGGTGAAAGAAGGCAAAACATTAGCCATGTACGCATATCGTCTTTCTTGTTTAATCAAAATATTAAATTTAACACCATTTGCCTTATTATGCTATGTTTTAACGGAGTTTTAATAGTTTTGCAAAGTCAAAGAGCTGTTCAGCTGTACCATTATCTTTGCTTCCTTTCGATGATTTATAAGATAATGGAAAATAAGTATAGGTGTATCGGTGCCTCCCATTTTAGTGAAATTCAAATATGAACTATCAATGTTAAAAATTAAGTCAATACACTGTTTGTATCAGACTGCAGAGATGAATCACTGTTTGAGTGTGACAATGGAGAATGCATCGCTTCGTTTTTCCATTGTGACGGCTATCGACATTGTCGTGACAGGAGTGATGAAAAGAACTGCAACAGTAAGTGTTCTCACCAAAATTGAAAAATCATGCACATTGAACCTTATCATGACGAATCACACACAAGACGAGAAAATCTTACCACCAGAAGATGATCTATGCATAGAATTCGTAGCATTTAATATTAAGGAAAATGATGGTATCAATTGCAATTGAACCACTGGGAAAGGATTTGATTGACAGATTTAACACGATGAGAATCTTTTTCAATGTTTGTACGGCTTCGACTCAGACTGCAGAACGAAAGTGTTGACCCTTAATTAAACGTTGCACGCTACCGATGAACAAAATTAAGCAGATGCTGTAATGCATGATTTGATATATTAAAGAACGAATGTTTCAACCCTCTTGACTTTCGTCTTTGTTAATACTCGAACACTATATTTCTTTTTCGCCTTTAATAAAGACCCAAACGCTGAGTTGTATGGTTGTACCAATGGTTACTTCATACCATCAGCCTTCTTATGCGATGGATATAATGACTGCGGTGACTGGACTGATGAACATAATTGCAGTAGGTGTATTTTTGAAAAGTGAATTTGACTAATAAATGTGACCTTAGACTGAAACAATTGTACCCACAATATGACTGTAGTCATAAACCAATTAAACGATTAATGTCGACGACGACGCTGTAGTTTGATGTATATCGTAATGATATAAAAGCATGTTGGTGCTTTTCTAACTGATATCTTTTCGAACATTATGTTAGGCAGAAACATTCATACACCTTTGATATGCTTAGGCAGTGCACTAAGCATACGTGAAATGTCGATACCGTACAGTTATTATGCATGTTATGTCTCGTCGATTTTAAAAAAAGGAATGAAATATATGACTCTGCAACACTCTTTTCTCTTCCTGTCATTGGATATTATATTGCGAGCCAGAGCTTTATTTCCGCTCAATACAGAGGTAAAGACTGCGCTGGGAGTGTGTGATATTAAGGAGTTATGGGTGACGATATTATTAGCATAAGCTTATTAAAACTGAAAGTGAAGAAGACACAGTATAAATAGCCTGCTGCGCTTCTTCAGATGTGAGCAAGTTGGCTATAATTGAAATTAAAATTTTGATTCATGTGAGACGCTCCGAAACTCTGTAATTATCTGAGAGCTACACGACGGACTTTTGATGACACCGTCAATCGTCCCTACTTGTCGCAATAAAGAATTTGTTTCTCAACGACGCTGAAATCGAACATACGGCAATGCTTCTGCATGTTTTGCTTTGCAAAAGGATGACACATTTTGACAGACTGACACTGCACATGCTGTTATATCTCATACGCTTGAATCACCACTCCCAAAACTTCACAAATTTCTAGAAACAAGAGACCACCAACTGACAGTCTTGCAACTTTTGGGGCTATTTCCCCATTAATGTACGTTCCCATAGTAAAATGTTATGTTGTATTTTACATTGCTAAAGAACAACCCTTGAGCGTATGTAAAAGCGACTTTTTTAACCGTATTTAGTGTTATAATACATAACATTATTGAATATGTAGGCAGCTTCAAGTTCTATTTCTATGAGAAAATCCAACAGTAACTTAACTTCAATTTAATGTTTTACTTTTCCAAGCCTGCACACCATACGATCATTTTCGTTGTGATAATGGCCACTGCATTCCGTTACGTTTGGTGTGTAATGACTTCAATGATTGTGGAGATGCAAGTGATGAATTAAACTGCCGTGAGTACTTGAAATTGAACTTTATTATTACTATAATGCTGTACCAGGATTTGTATTGAATTTGAAGTATTCCTACGACATCAGACAGTAAAACAAAAATAGTAAATTGCAATTCACGTTCATATTTTTTCACAAACGTGACAGGAATATAGGAGACCGAATTGTATGATTGTAGAAATGTATAGGAGATTGTACGGGTGTACTATACAAGAGGAAATTTCCCCTTTTATTTTATACCGTTGCAATCCTTAATGGCTAAGCATTTACAATCATAATTGTATCAAATGAGGAGTTAAACAATTTTGATATATTATCGTGTGATGGACTTTTGGTTTACTTACGTCCACAGCGTGCGAATTTAACTGTACGAGTGGGGAGTGTATACCGGAATACTTGGTATGTGACGGTCATAACCAATGCAGCGATGGAAGTGATGAGGAAGATTGTGAAGCCAGTAAGTTGTCAAATCTTTGAGGCTTAGAGAAGGATGACAATATCTGGTGCTGAATAATTTCTCCTTTGACCAATTGGAATACTTTGTGTTTAACATTCAGAAATACGCTATCTTTTTTCTGTCAAAATGAACAAAAATGAGGCAGAATTCGGACAAGAAGATTAAATATTTTGTAATCGCTCCTTTAAACTGAAAAAGCTGTCCAGTTCGTATAAATTTGGAAACTACATATCTTTTCTGGAGATCAATCGGTTTCGGCGTCGTATTAATATTCAAACGGAAGACAGCATATCATATAGTCATCGTAAAAACACTACAAGTAAAGCAATGCAATTTGCATTTTGATTAAGACCCTTCTTAAGTGTGGATGAAAAAGAGTGCATACCCATAAGAAAGAAACGAATAACCTGAAGCGGGGTTACATCCGAATCGTCGAGGTTGTTTTGTAGTTCTTTTCACATCTTTTTATATATGGGTTGTCTTCTCCACATATATGTTGGATGTGCACAATATTTCACACAATTGAAGGACTTTTTACGGTAGTATGCACCTCGAAAGTGAAAGAACGGACTTTTTGCTCAAAATTTCCTGAATGAAACTCTTGCCCATTCTTTTACTAAATGAAAAATAAAGATTATGGGTCACCGTGCGAAATTTGGTACAGACAGACGAAGTACTAATGATTTCCAGATATTTGAAATTCAAAATTGCTACAATTCACACTGTCGAAAAACTAATACCATAAAAAGTTTTCTTACACCACGAGCTTCAAAATGAACCCCATATGTGGTAGCTAAGAAAAGCATTGGAAAAAATTGAGAGTCGCATTCTACTATAACTTATCGTAGATTATTGGATCGTAAGACGTAATGAAATATACCTCTACACAGTTAGTTCACAGGACTTTTTTAGGTACGAAATTTATCATTAGAATCATTCGAAACTTCATCCGTCTGAAGTATGCTCGTCAGAGTCAGATAATGTATTTAAACTCATTGAAATTAGTTAATTATACACATATTAATTGCCTTCAAAATATAAACTGTTTTATACACTCAGAATTAAATGTGATCTACTGTGAAGAGGATCACATGCGTCTCACTGTAATGAAACGATGGCTTCTTGACTTGCTTCGACTGGAGGATGCAGAGGCCGATGAGTTCCATTTAAGAGATGAAAACTGTACTGGTTTTGAAGAACAACCAGGCTTGTTCACTTTTCAGACATACCTTTACGAATGCGAAACTTCTTCGAAGGCAAGTAGAACTCTGCATTTTAGCAGAAGACCACGGTAGATTCATTTTCCTAGACGCATACGGATTTCCTGACGTTTCATTACATTTAAGATTTCCGGAAACGTTTTTGCCACTCCCCGACAAGGTAATCACAATTCTTTCATACCGTTCTATTGAAATCCACAGGAGCTAACAGACAACAAAACGATTTCATATGACAACGTCGTCTACTCATCAAGGGGGATAGAAGTTTTAGAGATGATCTGTTCGTATCCGACCGAATATGAAGTAGCCCCCGTCCACGTCATTTTAAACCCATGGTAAGTTCAATATTAATATCTGCAAATGTTGCAAGCTAGGTTTCACTGTGGATTTGCAGCGAGGGATTACTGAATTCAAATCATATTGAAAATTAAGTTACATTAACTTTCAAATGTTATCATATTGCAGCAAAAAAATTGTGTGAATCGAGTATTTCCACTAAACTTTACATGGCCACAAGAAAAAATTTTCTTATTATACTCGAGAAAGCAAGCTTGTGCATAATTTAAACATGTTCACGTAGTATTTTTATTTCCAGTTCCCCAAAAGTTCCATTCTTAGGTTTCGGAACTTTTGTTGTGGAGGGTACACTGTACAAGGATGAAAGCTTTGACGAACTGTTGGATCCGGAAGAGGATTTTCCCGTAATGATATGTAACGATGTTTATCTTTACATCGGCATCGCTGTAAAGAGTGAAGACAAATCATTGGAATTGTTTTTGGAAGACTGTTTTGCAACTGAGAGTCACGATCCCCATGCCATAGCAACGAGATTCCCGATGATAACGAATGGGTCAGTTGCAATGTTTCATCTAAAAATCAACTCCCCAAATCCAATATGTTAGTCTCTATTTCTGTTTATTGATCAATCAATCTATCTATCTATCTATCTATCTATCTATCTATCTATCTATCTATCTATCTATCTATCTATCTATCTATCTGTCTATCTATCTATCTGTCTATCTATCTATCCGTCTGGTTTGCCTGCCTGCATGTCTGTTCATTCGTCTGCCAGTAAGTCAGTCTATCTGTCTGTCTATCTGTCTGTCTGTGTATATATGTACATTCCCATCTTCCTGTATTTTTAAAAGCCTACATTCATATCGGAACACAAAAAGGACGACATCGATATCATTGTCGGCCTATGAATACAGGTCAACGTGTATAAAGCAAATACTATGTCACTCTGTATAGTAAAATTAATGTAAAGTAAATACCCATGCATACTCTTTAAGAAATTACCTTGACGTTTAACCTTTAAAGCGATCTACAAAACATAGTTTTATTGCATATCCTCTGCTATTACAGTTGCCTTGAAGACTCAACTACGGAGTTTATTGTGAGTCCAAGCAATGATCTTGAGAAACACTACGCATGGGACGCATACTATGCTGTGAATAGGGATGATGTAGAACCGAACGAAGATGTTGACCTGTACATCCACTGTGCTGCGGTGATTTGTAAGAAGAACCAAAAGGGGACACGATGTGACCAAGTAATTATCAAGAATAAATTACAGAGAGCATGACATACGAACTGTAAAAATGCTGATATATTTTTGATTAATTATACAACAATATGATATTAAAATGCATGACTTTTCAACAGACCTGTCAATTACTAACTTTCTGAATATTCGGAAAGTAGCAATAGTTGAATTAAGTGAAAGAATGGTCAAAGTCGTTATTGTACGCCTTTATCAAAACTTCCGATCACGGATATAAAATTTGAATTACAGAAACTAGTAGACAATAATTAGGGGTTATTACACGAAGTTTGGGCGATACCGCGTCGTATTCGAGTGATGTGTCCGTATTTTGACGAGTTGCGCAGCAACGAGTCAAAATACGGACACATCACTCGAATACGACGCGGTATCGCCCTAACTTCGTGTAATAACCCCTTTATCATACATGCATGCTTTGGTTATGACTGTTTTCCTACAGACGCTCCGACATTAGCGACGAAATCAACTTGAAATCGACCTTGCTTCTTCCAGGCTGTACTTATAAAAAGTTGGTTGCTAAGGAGTGATGACAACCGTATCACTTCTTGATATTATTCCGCTATTGGGCCATTCCACTTCAAAGGAGGGTTTATGGAGCACTTTTAAAGCAAACAATTTAGATATTACGATGTCGACACAGGTTTTCACAATTTGAAGAAGATTTATTTTTAGTTTAAAATGACGGTGGTGTAAAACATAGGCGGGAGTTTGTAAAATGAGTGTGTTTTCGTGTTTTGATACATAACCTCATCCCTGCGTGAAAGTTATGAGGCCGCGAAAATCGGGTCAAAAAACTCGCGCCACGCTCAAACTCTATCGAGTATAAACAGCTGAGAGCACAGAGAGCAAGCAGTTCTGCGACATCCATGAATGCACACACAGTGGATATAATACCCATACCAGTCAGTTTATCTCGAAGAATTATACATGTTCCAAGACGTCAAATATGCCGAATGTACCATCTCAGTAAGCGGATTAGTGACAACATGAAGTGAGTACACTGTAAGCTGTAGTGTCGTAACTCGTTCGTGATTTTGTTGCTGTACGAATAAAACATTTCAAAGGTATTTCCGTCGTCTGCTCGTATATTTTCGTTCCTTGCCTAAATAGAACTAAACTTCCTTTAACAACCTAAGCGAAAGTTTGACTTTCCCTAGATGGTACATTGTATCTGAAACCCGCACCGCATCGGTGCCACCAGACACGATCATGACCTGTGCACTGACACAGTGACAGGTACAAATCGGAAATATCATGTGCACCTTCAACCTTGTCTGTCGCGAGTATTTTCGGTGCGGTTGGATTTTCGTGGCTCATTTACGACTGTAAACGATGTAATTCACCGCCCAGATACTTTAAGCTCATCAACAGGAAACTTGTCGTAAACCGATTCTATCATGATGTTCTGTCAACCGATATCATTACGTGTAATCATACATCCATAGCGTAATCTTCAGCAGCGTAGACGACACGAAAACACCGCACCGTGCACCGCCACGGGACCGGCCGTGAATATTGACAGGTGTCGGCAAATTATACAAATTTTCAATACGTTTGTTTGTATGTTTTTGGTACAACTGTACTTGTGCCTAAGTGCAATGGCCATGAAGTGACTGCAAACAACAGAATTTTGACCATAATCATAATGACGTTTCGGATTGTCATTTGTCTTATTCACTCAGCTGTTTCACGGAGGTCATGCATACAGCGAAGGTCACGCGTAAGCGTCGCTGTAAGTAGTTCGGTTACAGTGAAAATATAATTCGTATTTTCACTAGTTAAAATATGGGCTCATATCAGTACCGTCTGAACAATAGAAGAATGGCAATACAGGCACAGCATGTATGATAATAAAACATACATGAATGCGGAGCTTGATTTACAATTCGAGGTACAGTGTTGAATGTGATTGATATTGCTTGATAAAAATGTATACGTGTGTACCTTCATCAGTTTGGTAATATCATAATTGGTAAGAGTTTAAGGTTAGAAGTTGATGCACAGACAGATGCACATTGATAAAGTTGCCATATTATTCATCAGTTCATTATATTCACAGTTCACAGTTATCGCAGAACTAGTAGTTGCATAGATGGAAATGACTTTGATACAAATAAGACATACAGTTAACAAGATATCGAAGTTCTAACTCAAGGCATTTTGTCACTTTTTAGGGATGTCAGAATTCCCGAAATAAGAGAAGTGTAGTTTCTGGCAGCAATTCGTACATAACCCATGGTCCTTTCAGGAAATCGTCTAATACCAGGTAAATTATATATTATTTTTTTATTGAAATAATATGAAAACTAGCCACCCAAGGAACACAATCAACTGTCTCGAACATCGAATCATCTCTCCGCATCAGTTATAATACCGATAAAAAGGCTTTCATAATGTTTATGTACATTGTTTCTTATTATGTTTTTATTTTTTTTACACAGATGTGGTGTTTAATAAGTAGACGCCATCCTTTTGGACGCGACGACGGAATATTCCGCTTAACTAGATGCATCATTCACTTATGAAGAATAAAACATACCAGTGTGATATCTAATCCCGAAAACTTTTAATCAGTGCCATAATGTATCTGAAGATAGCTAGTTCCAGTATACATTTATTTAATTATGGCTTTTTCATTGTTATGCGTAAAGATTCGGTAGCTGAAACACTTCCACAAGAAATTAAAGAATAAATATTGCTGCTAAATACATCGCTTGTCTTCGTTTCTTGTAGTGTGTTGTGCCAACATTCGTTATATCTTTGTATTTAAAGAACCTATGAGAGTAAACTCCTTATTAGTCCAAGGCAAGCAATATCAATTCCTTGAATGTTTCATCTCGTCATGCAGTGACATAAAATTATTCATTTCACTTTTAAGTGTGCCTAGGCAAACCAAGCGTTATAGTGCATAGTCGCCATGGAATGTTTTTTGACGTGACGTTACTGCAATGGGGTCAGACGATAGAAAACGATCTCAAAAATGTACTTACGATAGCCAAACCGGTATTAGATTTTTTTACAGAAGCTACGGAAACACGTTTCGCGAGCACCATTTTTTAAATTTATTTTGTTCGCGAACTTGGAGCAAAAACAGCTGCAAGCAGTTCCGCACCGCAATTCCCAGAGCCTCAACAATCCAATCGTGAGTTCTTATCGATTGGCCAAATAGAAAAGCATATTTGACACATTATGCTCCATTAACATTTGAACGTCACTGTTAAAAACGTTGACGAAATACTTGACTGAACTATTCAATTGGTTGTGATGATTTGTAATGCCACTGTACATACGCCACATCTAGATTTCATCTAGACTCACATGAGACCTGATTTGTTTTGATGTTTGTTTAGGTTGATGTTTTTAGCTGCCAATCTAACAATCAGATATAACCTTCCAATGCGCTGCAAATTGCCAGATCGAACTTTTTGTGCAAGTACTCCAGAACATGACGCTTTAGTTGATCTTACCGCGGGTGTAATATGTCACAAAATCTAACTTCTCCTTAACGAAAGCCTTGCGCTGCAGTTTTTTCAAAAGTTGAGCAATGACTCTTGCGCAAACTTCGAAATATGAGGGCGTCGTGACATGACACATGTTATTATTTGAATACAGTTTACCATTGAAATTTAATGGTTCGTTAAAACATTTATTCGTTCGCCGCTTCGTTGTACGGCGAAGAAAAATCAGAAGGGTATTTTATAAATACTTCCTTGTCTTTAGACTATATATATTATGTTGTAATTAACAGGTGATCGCATGGGCTAGCAGTCTACTCCTTTTCTTTTTCTTCTTACATACCAAACTTCATGCATACATAAATACTATTACGGCGTCCACAGCAACAACTGTCACCCTGTTAATTCAGCTAGAGTATGCGTCAGTGACTAGAAACCTTGTCCATTACCCTGCTCTATATGAAGGCCAGAGTTCAAGAAAGTTGTTGAACCTTGTTTATTGCAGCTGTATCTTTGATATTTACTATCCTTAACCTCATAAAAACTGACAACACCAACATGAGTGGGCAACGGAAAAGTGTAACGAGTCAATCATACCTCTTGTAGACTGTAGATGATAAAGTTATGTGAAGTATTTAATGACACTGAGGTCGATGAGAAATTCGTTCAATGATATCGTTCAGGAACACAGACACTCTTAGATTCATACATTTACGTATACAAGCTGCTTTTGTTCATTGAGACGTTCACGCTTCCTAATGTTAATTCTGTGATCTGCGACAGTTTAAATCCTAATACAACCATCGTTTACCAGACCTTGCCTTTGCATTTTACACTGGCAATTTTACGTGAGAAACAGTAAACGTTTACGGCAGCTAAACTATTAAATCTTACGAAAGCGTGGAAATCGATACGACATCTGTACATCCACGTAGCAATTAGAGACAATTAGTGACATTGTCGATGTTGTCGATCATGTAAAGGGAAAACAACGAATCAGGCTACCTCGTAAATTACGTCAATGATTCCGTCAACCTAACCTTCGCCCGAGAGTCAGGTTAGTCGAAGTAAAAATAAGCACTGATTGAATATCTTCGTCGATTTTACCAAGGGCTGTTTCTCACACTTTTTACTTTGGACTTGATCGGCAAGTATGGTTTGTGTCACTGTGCGTTATAATTGTCTGTGGTCATTCTAGAAGAATGTTTTCCAGTTTATATTTTGTTCGGTAAAATGTATACTGTTCACTCAAGGTATATATCTATCACACGTACGGCCACATCAATGGATGATCCACCTTGTTGATTTCGTTGAAGTATTTAAAAGACGTTAAACTATTGCTTTGCTATAACCCGCATTAGACTAGTACGAAGTCTAATAAAAGTCCACTATGTATCCAAAGCTATGCGATGGCAAGGCAATACCCCATACAATAAACTCAGACCCTTGCTTGGTGATGTTTAAGGAGTTACTTAAAAAAATATGCAAGAAAAATATTAGTTCACTTTGTTGAAAATAATGCTGAGTACATTATGTAATATGTAATATATGTCTTTCAGTTGGCTACAAAGAAAGATGTGCTCTGAGGTTACAATGTATTGTTCGCAACTTGATAAGCAACATTAAGGTAGAATGCGTCTCGGGGACACATATTTTGTCACATTGCCACAACTCTTTTCTGATCTACCACATAGGGCTCATTTTAAAGATCTCAGAGTAGGTAAAATGTTCGCCGTCTTAGTTTTTCAAAAATCGACAATTGTATTTTTCACCATAGAGTTAATGCAGGGATGGCGGTCATTGTGAATTTCAAATATCGGTAAATGTTAAATAATTTGTACGGTGACCCCCTATTTTCATTCTAGATTTGGTCAGAAAATGATTAAAGATTCTTTGAAGAAATTTGAGCAAAAGTTTAAGTCTCTCACTTTCTGGGCGCATATTACTTTTTAAAGCATCCACTCTAAATTTATTCGCAGCCTCTAAAAGGTGCATCGTTACAGAGTGTAATTTTGAACATGGCTTCTGTGACTTTATCCAAGAAAGTCACGACGGCTTTAATTGGAGATTAAACGAGGGAAGCACGCCCTCGGGCGCCTCTGGACCAAAGAGTGATCACACGTACGGAGAGGCTGGAGGAGGTAACATCTTTGTCGCCGAATATATACTTGTTTATTAATTGTTATGATGGCGGATAGCTGACGTCCAAAAGCTAACTATGATATACATCGAAAGAGAATTAAGTCGATACAGGATATCCTTCGCATTCAATTTATAGGCGTACCTTTCATACATCAAGGATCTCATCACAAACTAAAATAAATGAAATGCATAATTTGAGCAGTGACGTGCTGGAACGACGTTAAAGAGTGAAGTGAGTCTTTAAGCTGTATCGCAAAACTAATTGATTTTCCCAATAAAACTTTCGATTGGGGAACGCAAAAATAATTAATGTCAACAAGAATAAATATCGAAAACACGACACTAAGTGTGAGACAAGAGAATTGTCTCCAAATATTTCAAGGTAGTTCGTGCCTCAAAATTGAAAGACATACTTTTTCAAAACTGTCCTGTCGAAATTAAACATACAACTCATCAAGTCACCCTTACGTTTCAAAATGCGGACCTACATGTAGCGAATCAAATTATCCACTTCTCACTGGCACTTGAAATTCAATATGGCCGCCATCCCAGTGTAAACCTTTTTTGGCAATCTGTCCGCTTGTTACCCTAAACATGGAAATCACTCAGACTTAAATATTCCAAACTCCTTGCAGGTACGTAAGCTTACATTGAAGCTTCTCGACCACGAAGAAAAGGAGGGAAAGCCAGGTTTTTGAGTCCAGTTTATTTAGTAAAGGAAGGACGCAAACGCTATTTAAGTTTGACATTCTATAATCACATGCACGGAACTACTATGGGTAAGCTTTTCTGTACCACAGCTACTCTGTGCAAAGTGAGGGCAAAGTAACAGTTACTGAAAACTCCAGTGAATGTGTATACGATATTTCAGCGGGCTGTGAGTTTTTTTGTTTTTCTTGAAATTCTAGAATATAACCGGCATTTGTATGGCTCTGCAAAGCAGAAAACGTAGTGTAAAACTACATTAGACGATAACAATTGTGATATCACATACATCTTCTATTCCACAGGCGACCAACCACAGTGATTCTTTGTTGATATTCACTGTTACGTATCACAACCCCTTTAAAATTTAAATCCATTCACTCAGTGGTGCACATTCAATTCTCTATTCAGAGTTCAAATTTCAGATCAAAAAGGTCTTTTTGGGTTTTAGGACAACAAATTATATGATAAACTCAAGTGAAGACTACGTATACCCGTAAACAAACTTGTTATCTCGAGCGACCCATTCACATTCTTGCGTTTGTCCACAGATAGACATTTCTCTACACTAATCGGGCAGTGGTAATGGCAACATACGTGTTACCAGATGTTTCTTGTGATGGAGAGGGTTGTGGTTAGGATGATACAATATGATACGGAAAATCCCTAATCCGTGTGTCACCATTCTTGAAACGTGTCAGTGTATCTTAAACTCTACAGTTCCACTTACAGACTGTATATGATGCCCGGACGTTTCCGAGCCCAGGCGCCATGCCTATCAAAAGAAAACGAACGTAATTTCAGGTCGAAATAAATTACGTCTTTCAATTTCTGTACGCGTTTCTCTGCAGTCAAGCACCAGTCTTTGCAAGGCTAAAGATTGTTTGCTTTATCATAGTCAATCCACGAAGGTATGTATATTTATTCTGCATAACTCACCACAACCTGGGTAATTAATTTCTGTCATTTCATCAGGTCGGATGAATGTTTATATTCATGACATAAAGGGTGAGGTGGAAGAACTGATATGGAGTAAAGAGGACAGACCGATGTTCACATACGGGAATCACTGGTTCAAGGTTGTGTTAAATACTTACGTCACAAATTCGTCTTGGGTGAGTTGATTTTTAAATAATGGGGCATTTTGCCTCATGTGAACATTCATACGCGAAATGAATCAAGACAAATTGCACGGTAGACAGGAAAACCAGGAAATACCATTGTTGCATATGTTTGTATGCATTTTTGAACATTCGATTAAATTAATTTTTAACAACAGAAGAGGTAATATTGTTCAAGGTGGTAGGGTCAAAGGTCGATTTGATTTACAGCTCAGAAGTAAACAATTAATTAATTTTACGATGTGTCAATAATGTGACAATAAAACTAAATTATTTTCAGGTCATTTTGGAAGGAGTTGTCGGTTCAAGCTTCCTCAGTGATATGGCGATTGATGATTTCTTTATTGCAAGTAAGGAGTACCAGTGCGAGGAAATGACGGCAAAAGTACAACCCTAAACGCACGGAATACCTGTTTCGCCAAGCCTGGGCATGGATTCGAGAGCAGTCAGTTACATCAGTAACCAAGGTGTTTCCTCACCAGCTGATAAAACACTCAGCCTAGAGTTATCTTAATGTATACCTCACTGCCGATGATAAGTACCCCTAAATATGACACAACATTTGTTGATGACGTGCACCAATCAACACATTCGAGCGATATACAATCAGAAGAGATGGCGACACCAAGGCAGTCGTCTCATGGGTGTTTAACAGCTAAACGAACCAAAACAATGTTGTATTGTGTCCTATGGACGGAACTTGTTCTGTTGCCTTTTGTTTAATGCAATTCTCGTAGGGTTATGATGAGGGGTGGAGGCAGTGCAATAGCTGCGTCAGCTAACAAATCCTTAACCTTCCTCGTAGCACCAACAAGCTCTCGTTAATATTATTTACTACAGTTCAGATTTTGTACAACATATCAACCAAAAGATAAGTGTGGGTGACATTAATGTTGTCATCTTTAATGGAATTTTTGTCATTTACATGGCCGATCGGTCTTCCTGTAGACTGCGTCTCGATTTTATTTGTGTCACGACATACATAGCAGCTTAATTGACACTCCAGATTACTTTAGTGATGAACATCGCTCCGGCTGGTCACCTCTCGATTTTGGCAAATCTGAATAACGAAGCAAGCGATACATATTTTCCCGCTGCAAAAATAGTGAAAAACCATGACACTGTGCATGGCTGGACAAGGTGTTTAATTAAATAAAGGGTGGTGCAATGTGGTTTAGGGAGAACTCTATGTTGGTTCGCTTTGATGATAAGAGTCTGTTCTCTGGAACCATCGATCAGGCAGTCTATGACTTCGTTGGAATCGCTGCAATCTCACCTAGCTCCCCGATTTCCCAAACCCACAATGAATCAGCAAGAAACTGGCTGATTACCCACACCTATGAGAGAATGAGAGAATTACATGATTAGTGCCCAGAACATATATACAATGAATTTGGATGGTTTGTGATCAATAATAAGAAGGAATTTGAGAAGGCGAAGAATTCTTGGTACCGACCAATGCCAAGGGATGATATCATACCGAACTGTAATCTACCCAAATTTGTCACTGTCTTGTTAAGGATAGCTGTGTCTGCCACCAGAGTCATCTCATTTTAGCCACATATGTTCTTTTAGCTTTGTTTTCACTACGATTATTACTACTCCTAAGGTTGAGTTGCATGTACCCAAGACATTTTTTTCAAAACAATATTTCTCATCAAAGATGACCAGACCCACCACCCCCTTACAGTATATATTTTCAAAAAGCAGTGAATCTAAAATTAAGTAGGGTAGCAGTTTACTTTAAGGTCTAAGCGGTTAGAGGTTTTGTGTAGAAAACCTAAATTTTGGTATCAATGATAAATAAATTTAAGTAAAAACCTTATTAATATTTTCTGAAATGTGTGTTTCGCTTCAAAAAGAGTATATATTATAGAATAAACGACTATCTTTGCATTATCTGTCCTCATTTTACAATGGCAGGAATTGAATGACTGCCAATCAAATACAGTGATTGGAATTATGGAAATCAAAGCTAAAATGCCTCTAATTGATTATGGATTAATCTTATTGTCAAACAAAAAAGTGATTATGTTATATTTGAATTTCAAAAAATTTGACCCATGAAGAATGGAGTTGAGTTGCTTCTAAATCTTATAATTCGGGGAAAAGAGAAGCCAGGTATTCTGGTATTAAGCATAAATTAATTTTAATTACATTTACACTTCTTTCTCATCAAACATGTGACTTGCTTCAATCTTTGTTTAAAAAATTACTTAGCATTTACTGAATCTTTGGCTGAGCAAAATAGCTGAGTGACGCCACCTAAAAATATACAGCATGATTTATGTTGTCTTTTCATTGCTTTCATTGCCTGGTATGACATAGCCTGACGTGTTTTTTTTCATTGAATGTCACATTATCGTTAAAACCAGGAGGTAATGATAGTACCGTCACCAATCAGGTTGCATAATCATTCAATTATGAAACGCAAGAAACGAACATACATACAAACATACATATATACATACATACATACATACATACACACACACACACACACACACACACACATACATACATACATACATACATACATACATACATACATACATACATACATACATACATACATACATACATACATACATACATTTCGACTTTTAAAAAAATATTCGATAAGAGAGATCATGACTGCTTGAATAGTGATAGGTTACAATTACTCAAATCAGTGGTGAAAACTGTTAAATCATGTAAAGGAAATACTGTTTCGGAAAGGAACTTGGTGGTGCGCCAAAGTCAAAGGGTCGAGAAAACAGGTTATTTACATAAGGGAAGTCAGCAAGCCAGCTTTAGTTTCTTTCGAAAGCTGTTGGTTAATATCGCCCTACCTTGACTGGCCCCCAGTCGCCACGTTTATCTCGGCAGCTGAGTTACTAGTTGGCCAATATGTGCCGAGACGTTCATCAAACGATCAGAACATGTCTGAAGCTTAGCTAAGCGATTCATTAACCGTTTTAATCAGTTTGTGTCTTATGTACCGTGGCATGTAAAAATGTTCGAATGCTTCATGAACTCTTCAGCGTCTTGAGCGTTACTGTCACAGAAATTATAACAACTTGGTTATTGATAAACATTTTTTTTAAAAATGGGCATTTGGGCAGGTGACCAGTAGGCGTACATTGTGAGTTCGAATCTGATCGAGAATTAACTGCCGTTGTATCAATAGTGATGTGTTTTTAGAATACACACACATACATACATACATACATACATACATACATACATACATACATACATACATACATACATACATACATGTCGACTTTGAAAAAATAATCAATAAGATAGATCATGACTGCTTGAAAAGTGATAGGTTACAATTAATGAAATCAGTGGTGAAAACTGTTAAATCATGTAAAGGAAATACTGTTTCGGAAAGGAACTTGGTGGTGCGCCAATGTCAAAGGGTCGAGAAAACAGGTTATTTGCATAACGGCAGTCAGCCAGCAAGCTTTAATTTCTTTTGAAAGCTGATGGTTAATATCGCCCTACCTAGACTGGCCCCCAGTTGTCAGGCTTTTCTCGGCAGCTGAGTTACTAGTTGGCCAATGTTTGCCACGACGTTTATCTCACGATCAGTACATGTCTAAAGCTTAGCTTAGCGATTCATTAACCGTTTTAATCAGTTTGTGGCTTATGTACCATAGCAAGTAAAAATGTTCGAATGCTTCATGAACTCTTCAGCGTCTTGAGCGTCACTGTCACAGAAATTATAAGAAATTGGTTATTGATCAACATTTTTTAAAAATGGGCATTTAGGCAGGTGGACCAGGTGGCGTACATTGTAAGTTCGAATCTGATGGAGCATTAACTGATTTTTTTATCAATAGTGATGTGTTTTTAGAATGTATACCACATTACTTTAAACGTAAGGCAAGATTACATAAGTTTACATGATTTGCAAATAAATGAAAGCGAAGGAAATGAATCCAAAGACTACAGGATTGTCACGATATCCGAGTGCGGAATTGTAAAGTTGGCAGTGTTACTCTTTAAAAACATACACCGTCAATCTCATATCCCCATTAGGCTGCGTTCACAAATAACGATACATGTATACATACATAAATACATACATACATACATACATACATACATACATACATACATACATACATACATACATACATACATACATACATACATACATACACACACACACACACATACATACATACATACATACATACATACATACATACATACATACATACATACATACATACATACACACACACACACACACACAAACATACATTTCGACTTTGAAAAAAATATTCGATAAGATAGATCATAACTGCTTAAAAGTGATAGGTTACAATTACTGCAATCAGTGGTGAAAACTGTTATATCATGTAAAGGAAATACTGTTTCGGAAAGGAACTTGATGGTGCGCCAATGCCAAATGGTCGAGAACACAGATTATTTGCATAACGGCAGTCAGCCAGCCAGCTTTTTTTTTGAAAGCTGTTGGGTTTAGTCTTTATATCGCCCAACCTAGACTGGCTCCTAGACGTTTGGCTTTTCTCGGCAGCTGAGTTACTAGTTGGCCAATGTGTGTCGAGACGTTCATCAAACGATCATCACAACAGCCTGCCATTAGCACGTCGGTGTGCTGATGTTTAGTCTTTCAAGATTTTACTTGTTTTGATTCTTTTACGCCCACACACGTGGAGCAAGTCTATACCCAACCCTACATCAGAACAAGGTTGCATACTCTGGGCCCTTGGAGATTTAGGGAAGAAAAAAGGTAGGGTGCACTTTTGTTTTATTCTTGTCAAATAATTCCTAATTATCCTTAAATTCAATAGCAACACAGTTTACATGTAAGTGACCGTTGTTTCTTTTTTAGCTCCATGGGTCAATTCATTGAGGTCAGGGTCAGCCACAGTCTGTCTGTTGAGGATTTGAGGGTGAGCATACCCTGGGCCACATTATCAAAATGATGGCCAGAAAATTCATCGTCAGTAATCCCCTCATTACCTAATACTATGAGCATCTAACTTCATTTACACTTCGCCTTGAAATTCACACAGTTGACGCTTTTCGAAACTGATCATAAGTGTACATGTTAGCATCGGCGAAGTTGTAATGATAAGCTACCCGACATCTAATTTTCTAGCAATACCCTTGGGTCGGGGAAAGGGGTTGGGGATCAAAGGGAGTATAAGCTCAAATTTTAAATAAAAAAGATTAGGACTTTAAAGTGAGAAACATAAATCAAATCCAAAATCGAAGCTAAGATGATGAAGGGAAATGAGTTTAACTTTGAAGATGGAAATCCAAACGAAGATTTTAATCACAACAACACTAAAAGTGAATGGTATTAAATTCAGAGCAAGGATCAAAATGAATATCGGGAGAGAAAAAATTTTTACTCTGCGAATTAAAACAAAAGTTCAAGCAAATATAATTTTGACTCCGAGAAAAAAGAAAATCAAAATCATAGCAAAAATAATTTTCATATTGAAAATGATGTTTTTCTTTTTAACAAATACCAGATTGTAAAGAAAACTAAATAAGGATAAAAAATGAAAATGAAAAAAATGGAAACGAAATATTATAATCTATTTTTCATTGAACACAGTTTTATATGTAGATCTATGTTAAAATGATTTTAATTTGCGAACTAAAAATCAAAATGAAAATCAGGACGAAATTTAAAGGAACAATGACTCGATTTCCCGGCGCGAAATCGAAATGAATACTAAAGCAAAAATGAATGTCATTTTGCAAACACAAATCAAAATATGTTGATGGAAACTAAACTTGGAGTGAAAATGAACGTCAACTTGACAAATATGGTTTGGGCTTTAAACTATAAAAAATGTAAAGAAGCCATGTTCGCAGGTACGAATTGTTGGATTCGAATTCTATGCGCAAACTAAATGCATGCGCAGTACGCGAATACAGTAGAAGGCGATAACAGCGTTTATTACACGTCACGTATTATTCTGGTATTGTGATTGTCTGAGCCTCACTCACGTGATAGAGAACAAAAAGTGATGAAACATGGCTAAGGTGATATAGCCCTGTCGCGTGCGCTGATATAGCCCTGTCGCGTGCAGTGATATAGCCCGCTACCGCGTTCTGGAATACCGCGCGTCCTTTCTGCGCGTACCACATCATCGCGTACATTTGCTTGGTATTTTCTGTAAAGCAATGGCTTTTGAAAAGGTACAAGAAATTAGCTCGACCTGAAGTACACGACGATGTTTAGTACATTAAACGAGAAAAGCTTGAACAACATTGTCTTCGTTTTTAGACGTTAATTCAACTTCATGTAACATTGCGATCGAGCAAGAAATAGAACGTTTCACTGTGGCGAGTCTCGTTCGACACTTGACTGCATTCTGAGCAAAGTTTCGAAAGCAAGGGTTTGTACGGTGTAATAAATTAATAACACAGGCTAGCACGGGCAAGATCACGATTTGTTGCCTGCCCTCGGGCTGGTGCTCATGGAGGTAATATTGATTATCACATACATAGACCCAGTTATCCCTATAGTTTGACATCACACTATAGGTATATGACTACGATGAATTCATATTCCACATGTGGTGGATATGGGACCCGGACTACTTTTAAAACGTAAACAAAAATTCAGCTGTTCAGAACTTATTTTCAAAACCCTGAAATGCAAAAGTGGGAGGGTAATGAAACATAAGGAAATATGGAGTATTAAAATACATGTGTAGAATACAATATACCGTCGATAAAAGAATTTTTATGAGTTTGTGTTTCTTCGTCGTTGACTTCGATTGAAACGTTTGATTGGTACACCGCAGACATTTTTATACGGTATGCTATCGGCATTTTGTGTTGTCTACCTCGTCAAAATTGCCCTTCTCGATGTCCATCAAACAACATTATAGCCGATAACCCAAGACACGTAACAATAATCCTTACAGCAGTAAGAATGTTTTCTGAAGCAACATTGACGGGTTTCAAGTTCAACATAACGATCAATGCTGCCGCGGCAGTCAACCAGTCGAGCCCCCGGGGCGAGCCGATGAAGCGAAGAGCGTACACCATTTCTGAGACCAATGACGATACTCCGGACTTGAGACTCATCAGGAGAAGCGCGATTTTATTTTTCAAGAGCGACGAGTTCACAAGGTTATCAGTGCATTTAAAGGTGCAAGCTATTGTTTTGTCCTTGCTGCGGATCCGTAGCCCTACCACTCCCTTTGCTGGTTGTGTTGGGGGAGTGGGGGCTACGGTTCAAACACTGTAAAAAGTGCACAGTGGTGCGCATTTTCAAAAATGCGGGGAGAAAGTGAGCGTTTTTCTTGAAATTCTCCTGAAAAACAATAAAAAACATCATAATCTGGAGTCGGAGTGCATCGAGCGCCTACATGTAGAAGGATACCTACGTTGATGTCCATTTTCCTCTCCGTTTAGTCACTTTTTCATGTTTCAGCGAGCGAGTGACTTGGAAAAATCTGCCATCATGGATGTTAAACCGTTGACCTATGACGTCACATTCTAACGTCCGGATCTCAACAAAAACACGTTTTCTCGGTCGATACTTTGTTCTTAAGCCAAATTCAGCTCCGTAATCAAATAGACTATCCAACAATATTTTTTCCCACATTGTAAGTTGTTGAAAATGTGTTTTTGTTGAGATCCGGACGTTAGAATGTGTCCCTGCATATTGTGCATCACGTTTCCTGTATTGTACCTTGTTGTTGAACTTCCGTCGTCTCGCGTCAGAGCTAAGAAAGACTCGTTGCTTGTATAAAGTCTTACCGATTCAGTCTGATACTGTCCTTCATTATATTTAAACAAGCTCATTTTATTCCTAAAATATTAAACATACAATTGACAATTTCGTAAAACATAATAATTGTTAATTTTGAAAATTTCATACAAACTTTACAAAGCAGAATTCTTTGAATGATATTTGAATATTGACAAAAATAACCCGTTCTCGCCAGCCGCGAATAGCGGCTGAATGTCGCGACGTCCCTCTTGTGATCCAATAATTTTATGAATGAATTTTCACTAAAATTGATGTTATAGTAAGTACCAAATAAATATCTTGCATTAAAAATCCATAGTCTTTCCTATTTCCGCTTGATTCGCACAGAAAAAGCCCTACGAGAGACGCTAATTATCCGTAGGAGCAGCTTCAGCGTGCTCGAAGTTAACCTCGACGTGTACAGCTGAGTGCAGTCAAGTCAGCTGTGACCCAGCGACGACCGCATAACACAAGCGTATGAATTCTTGCAAAATACTCCCTAACCTTATTTACCACTAATTATCATTCCTGAAAGGTTTATTCAGGAAAACTGGGTCTATGCATGTGATAAATATGTAATCCCCCCGTATTCCTCACTCGTGTGTCTGCGTCGCGGACTCGTGATTCCTCGTGTAGTGGCCGTATCCCCCTCGCCTACGGCTCGGAGGGATACGGCCGCTACACGGGGAATCACTCGTCCGCGACGCAGCCACACTCGTTCGGAATACGGGGGATTATATACCTTCGCCTTCGGCTCGGGCATCATCAATATTACTGTCATGAGCACCATCCCTTGGGCTGGCAACAAATCGTGATCTTGCCCTTGCTTGCGTGTGTTATTATTTAATTATGACAGGGCTTTATCACCGAAATCATGTTTTTGCACAGTGAATGTTCCTTTTATACCACATGAGCAGTGTTCTCGCTAAAAGCCGGCAGCCGGCAAAAATAGCTGCCTTGGGAGTCTCAAAAACATGTTATCTGCCGGCTGGTTTCATAGATGTAAATTACTTATATATATAATAATCTCGTATTTTCACTGAAGCCTTGTATAATTAGCCATAAAAATGTCTGAAGTTATGGGAGAAAACGAATTGAAACTTGCCGAAACACGTCCCGATAAAACCCAGACGTCGTACTTCCATAAACAAAAGAACCTATACATTTGACCTTGCATACGTATGTAACATGTCCAATCAGATTGAACGTTCTTATGTAGGCTTTCCAACACATGGAAATTTACATAGGATAAGATTTGAATAGATGTAATAATTGCAGGGATTGCCAGAAACGTTTACACGCCCTGTAACATGCCTAAGGGGTCATATGTGCATTTTCTCAAACTGCACACGCAATGGCAACGAAAGTTCGAGCGAGCGGAACTGGGGAAAAGAAATCTAGATATTCAACACTATTTTACTAAAACAAACAAAAATTAGACAAAGGTAAACGTTAAACTGAATCGTGTTTTCGAAATGTAATTAACGTATTTTGCTTGTGCTGGATTGGGAATATAGTCATGTGTAATCAATCAACATCGCATCGTGTCCCTGCAGACCATTAGCCAAGTTTACTGTAACTGTATAGCGTGTCACTCTCACAGGCTCGTTTAAGTCCATTGTCGGAAAACGAATTGTCTGAATCTTATCATGTGCTCGAGCTTCTGTTTTATCCCATTTGCTTCATCACCAGTAAAATTAGTGTTTTTTTCTTTGCAAAAACATAGCTAACTGTTAGTAGCATCATGCAATCAGAATTTAAAAAAAACCAAACATGAGCAATGTTTAGAGTAAAACTCCATTTTTGCACTGAAGTAGAATGGGCAATGATTAGTGTTAAGCCGTTGAGCGCCAGTCATTTTTTGTCACCTTTACAAAATATAATCTTGTCATTGTTTTTAGTCAAAAATTTGATTAAATAGATGTTGCCGATGAAAAGTGATGTCCATTCGGTGAAAAAGTATCTTAAAAATGACAGAAAAATTCACCAAAATTACTAAAAGTTTGACAGGTAAAAATTACAGCACTCAAATAGTTAAAGTATAGCTTTAAAACATTGAGTCTAATATTCTTCATCTCGTTTCTAGTATGTAACTTTTTTTCAATATACTTTGTTTTACTTCCAGTGTGTGATGTTTTCTTCAGGTCAATATTTTTTATTTAATTTTTAGCATTTTTTTTAATTACCAAATATTATATTTTATTTCTAGTATTTTACTTTTCACTTCTTTAGTCCAGTGTTTGTTGATACAGGTTAGCATAGCCACACGTGTTGCTGAGGAAGAAGATTTAGCCACTCGTACTCTTAAACTTTCGAACGTTTTAACATCATCTCAGATTTCTCACTATTTTCAAAAAAAATAATCATGTGACAGAGAAATTTCGTATTGAATAACAAAATGTTGGCCATCGCGTGTTGTGCATACAATTAGCTGGCATCCTGCTTGTTCCTTTTATGATCACGATGTGTATCAAACCGGAGCAGCGACTGAACGCAACAGAGTATCTATTGAAGCCTTGGTCAATTCAGAGACATTTACAAACCATTCATCGTCAAAACAAACTGACTCGATTGGACGTGACCCCTAGACGAATTTACTTATAATTGGACGTATGTCTTCCGCTTCTACTGCCATCGGCATGAGATTTTTTAAAGAAGATGATACTTTCAATGTTGGAGAGCCGGGACACATGCTGTGCAAAAAAGTATTTCACAAACACACATACATTGACAGTGCAGATCACCCCGAGGAAATGCAGCCACAGCTCTGCCAGTTTTTAGGAGATATGGTTAGCTGTGATTTTTCCTCGCACAGGTATTATGTGAATACAGTGAATCTAAAAGGCGCTCATCCAGGCAAGGGAAGTGTAGGGAATCTGAATCATCTAATAACTGCAGCTGTACAATCGAATTTGAAATTCTGTCGATCAAAGCATAATATCATCGCCAAAGTTCTTCGTTTCAGCGATATTACGTCATGCCTGCCCACTTTTCAGAAGTACAACGTTAAATTTGTGTTTTTGGCTCCAGACAGAAGAGGGCTGGTCACCTCTCGATTTTGGCAAATCTGAATAACGAAGCAAGCGATACATATTTTCCCGCTACAAAAATAGTGTAAGAACATTACACAGTGCTTAGCTGGACAAGGTGTTTCTAATTAACTAAAGGGTAGTCCGATGTGGTTTAAGTAGAACTCCATGTTGGTTCGCTTTGATGATAAGCGTCTGTTCTACCGAACCATCGATCAGGCAATCTATGACTTCGTTGGAATCGCTGCACCCTCACCTAGCTCCCCGATTTCCCAAAGCCACAATGAATCAGCAAGAAACTGGCTGATTACCCACATCTATGAGAGAATGAGAGAATTATATGATTACTGCCCAGAACATATATACAATGAATTTGGATGGTTTCTGATCAATAATAAGAAGGAATTTGAGAAGGCGAAGAATTCTTGGTACCGACCAATGCCAAGGGATGAAATCATACCGAACTATAATCTACCCAAATTTGTCAATGCCTTGTTAAGGATAGCTGTGTCTGCCACCAGAGTTATCTCATTTTAGCCATATATGTTCTTTTAACTTTGTTTTCACTACGATTATCACTACTCCTAAGGTTGAGTTGCACGTAACCAATACATTTTTTCAAAGCAATATTTCTCATCAAAGATGACCAGGACCCTCCATCCCCTAATAGTGTATATTTTCAAAAAGCAGTGAATATAAAATTAATAAGTAGGGTAGCAACAGTTTACTCTTAGGTCTAAGCGGTTAGAGGTTTTGTGTAGAAAACCTAAATTTTGGTACCAATGATAAATAAACTTAAGCATAAACCTTTTTAATATTTTCTGAAATTGAATGGTTCGCTTTAAAAAGAGTAAATATTATAGAATCAACGATTATCTTTGCATTATCTGTCCTCATTTTACAATGACAGCAATTGAGTGACTGCCAATCAAAAGAGTGATTAAAATTATGGAAATAAAAGCTAAAATGCCTCTAATTGAGTATGGAATAATCTTATTGTCAAACAAAAAAGTGAGTGTGTTACATTTTAATTTAACAACATTATAGAAAAAATTCTAAAAATTCACCATGCAGAATGGAATTTAGTTGCTTCTAAATCTTAAAATTCGGAGAAAAACGAAGCCAGGTAATCGAGTATTTAGCATAAATTTATTTAAATTTACTCTTTTTTCTCATCAAACTTATGGCTTGCTTCAATCTTTGTTGAAAAAATTACTTAACATTTACTGAATCTTGGCTGAGCATAATAGCTGAGTGACGCCACCTCAAAATATACAGCATGATTGATGTTGTCTTCTCATTGCCTCTGTGTTTTTTTCCCATTTAATGTAAAATTATCGTTCAAAGCGTATAAGGAGGTAATGTAAGTACCGTCACCAATCAGGTTGCATAATAACTTAATTAAATACCTTAATTATGAAACGCTACATACATACATACATACATACATACATACATACATACATACATACATACA
>LD343429.1:30213-70239 GCA_001465055.1 Ptychodera flava | reverse complement strand
GTTGTACGATCCATTTTCAGTGGCAGAAGAGGAAACGTTATGCCAAATGTATTTCAAAATCAGCGTATCTCTTTTGTACAGCCTCAGCTCACAAAGAAAAATAAATTTATATGCTACAACCTCAAGTTAGTTGTTCTGCCACGTATCCTGACCGTGCTTGACAAAGAATGCCCAAGGGATGGCAAACCATTGATAACAGTGGACTTATGTTTCCAACAAACAAGTTGCAGTGCGCAAGAAAATAGCAAATGCTCTGCAGGACTGTGTAGACTTCAGTGGAAACTTCATTTATGTGGAGTGTAAACAACGGCTAAAGGGTTAATTTAGAAGTTGTGTAGCATCAACTAACTTCAAATACAACGCGGAAGGCTTTTATTCCATAAGATCAAATGGCGCAGTTCATTGTATGTTGATGACACCAATTGATTTACAGCAAAGTTCATCAAGGTTCACTCCTGATATGGAGAATGATGACATTGGTGACGATGACGTACATGAAGTTGATGACATTCATGTTTATCTGGCAAATACGGCAAAATTTGAAGATGATGTCTGTAGTCTTGTTCAGAATGATACACAAGTGACAGGCATAGTACACTCAGGATGTATTCCGGCGGCAAGAAAGTACCTCAACAACTACAACTAATTCCAAATTGAAATATGAGCCTAGACCAAGTCTCTCGACCACAGTGCTAACTGAGTTTGAAAACATGGTGCAACCTTCAGAAAAGACGTTTCAAGATTTGTATGTAGTAGAAGAGGAATTTCCAATGTATGGTAAGTATTTCTCAGTTTAAGGGTTTTGTTATATTTTAGCATCGCCAAGGGCCTCGTATACGTATGTTTTTAATTCAATGAAAAACAAAGAATATGATTAAGAGAGTAAATATGACTTTAATCTCGTAAGCTTGTCAATTTATAGACTCAGCTCAAACTTGTCAGTCTCCTTTGTTATCAATACTGGTCAGATAAACATATTGTATAGTCTATTTTACATACGGCCCATAAAAGTGACGTACCGAATAAAATAGGTGGATTTAGGTGAACTGACTTCCCTGTATGATCGCCTCAAACCATACCGACATTCATAGATGTGACAAGAATATCAAAACAAGCAGTGATTGAGTAACTAGTTTATTGAGTGATACAGAGCGATAAGAAAGAAAAGGTCAGATACAATGAGACTATACAAGAGGACAAAATGAGATTTACAATCGAGAGTGACAAAAATAATTAGAATCTTCAGTCACCAAATTAGAAAGTGCGATGTGGAAAGTGTGAGAGCAGAATATTTTCAGCACACATCACTGGCGATTTCAAAATAGGTATTGTGGATAATAGGGAAAATAGTTGTGTTTATGTAATTGATAATTGTAAGTCATTTTGGCGGGTTTTCGGAAGTCCAGATATCACAGGCTTAGTTTTATGTCTGCCATTTGGCAGAAAGAAAATAATTAAAATCAGCAGCCCCTTAGTTCTGAATAATAGGAAGAAATGGTCTGTTCCGAATACATTTGATATTTCTGAAGAAAAAGGTTCTCTATAGGCGGGTGTGGATTCTATGTAGAAGAACTACGCATGTTGAATTTGTGCTTTCATTTTGCGCTTGAAATGATGAGCATACAAGACAGCAGCTACAGCCATGGCACTTCCCATGACGAAGACAGCCATTGCAGCATAGATCATAATAGACTGGCCGGAACTCTCAACAACAGTTTCCGTCTTGCCTTGTGATAAACCTGTAAGATTGAAATACAGCGTTTTATCAATTATCGTTCAAAGTTTAAAATCGTTACGGTAGGCCTATAGTACTATTGGTTTGTAGTTTGTATTTCTCCTTCAAACTGAAATTTTTACAGATTTTATTCCAGGCTATGATTTACTGTACACGTTCACTACATGCCCATAAAACAGCCACATGAGGTAATTTGTAATATAGGCCTAAGTCTAAATTGATCTATACAAATTATAACATCAGTAGCCGAAGTACAGATTGAGTATGTAGGATTGCGTATTTACTGCAACTATGAAAGACAGGTAATGTGTTTAATCTTTCACTCTAAAATGTCATCATAGCAACAATGTAGCACGTATTGTATTGGCAGACATACCGTGTACGATACCAACATCCCCGCGATACAGATTGATCGGTCCCTGTGTCACGGTTCGTGACCCGAGAGATGAATCTTCACCGACATCACGTCTGTGTCGAAGCACACACCCTTGTTGGCATCGTGAGAACGGATCGGTAGCGTTACACACCAGCATATCGCAGTGTATGTAGACCTGTTTAAGAGAACGGAAAGTATCGATTAAGACTGATTTATATTTTGCACCAATGTTAATTGTACACGCAAAAAGCACACGCTATGAATGGATTGTTTAAACTAGAAAATTGCCACGATTAACAGCTTAAAAGTTGTCATTTTTCTGTGAAAGTTAAAAGTAAACAAAAGATGTGAAACACTAAAAAGTTGTTGTAAGTGCATGTTATAACTATGGGGATTCGTAAGTCTGTCGTTTGCATACGAAGAGGCCGTTGCGGCATTATCTCAAATACTTTCAAATACAAAAGTATTCTGGCAAAGTATTGATTGACTTTAAATCTTCAGAAATCACTTTGAATTAACAGTGGCACAACCATTAAGTCGATCATCCCTGAGTTTGAAGGAGTGAATTTTTAGGCAAATTATCGTACAATGAAACTTTGACACGATGTTTACGTTAAACTACTTGAAATGTAACATTTGCTACATCTTAATTCCGTATATTTGTTCTTAAAGACGTCAAAGCTATCACTTCTCTCTCTACTAAGGCAAAACTTAATATTTTAGGCTAGCCTTTTTGTCTTCGTCAACATTAACAGTCTATCATTTCAATTCCAGATCAAGGCGTCGCTTGGCAATGTGTGCTCAAGTTATGTGACATCACTTCTTGGCTTTTGGCCAGAGGTCTATAATCTTTCTTTCATGAATTTAACTTTGTTGTGTGCACCGGTGATTTACTGTCTGTTCTGTGCTGTTTTGTGTCTATAACTATATTGTGTTACGAATTTTGACCTAGTGTTCTCCGATTATGGAGTGGTATGATTGCGACTACTTTAAAAACGATACTTCCAACTATACTGTGTAGAGTTCTTTCCGCCTACTTACAAAATTACAGTGTTACATCATATATATTAATAAGAGTAGTAAAATCTGCAAAATTCTGATAATTATGCTGATTATGGTTGTCAGTTTTTATTGTCGTAAAAGTTGTTTACATTTGCCAACATGTAAACTAAGTGAATTTTAGCATCAATAGTTTTTGACTTGTGGCGAAACGAGACAATGACCTTTCCGTAGCGATCATTGCGATAAACAGATGTTTTATTGTATTTAGCATACAAGAGCACCCTAATTACAGTACTAAATAATTGTATAGCTACAGCAACGTTTAAAACATCGTCGTAAACCACGTGCCTCTTTACGGCAACAGCTCAGCGCTACCCGTTAAGAGACCGTGGTTGATTACGTAGAGATTCGCGGATCTATCGCTGGTTTCCAGCGCTAGCTGAACGGAGCCAATGAGAAAATAGGTCTCATAAACCCGCATAAATTATTGTAATGAGCAATACACAACGACTTGGGCTTATCTTGGTACTTACCACCACACAGTGCAGCGTTCACTGTCGATGAAGAGCGCCCAATGTGTAAATGTTTAATGTTTTTGGACTCAACCGCTCTATTCACACCAAACAGACGTCATTGATAATTATTTTACAAGGAAAAGACGGGTTTCTTTACACGAGGACAAGCGGCAGGCCGTCTCCATCGTGTTTCACGAGCCTTATATCGAAGGGTATCGCATAACTAATTAACTTGACCAGCTGGCGGCCCCACGCCTCGCTAAGTGCAGTTGCATAGAACAACACCGCTGTGTAAAACCCGTTGGTCAAAACTATTGATATAAATTTCCTTTTTATGTATCGATCTCTTCATTTAGGTTCACACTGAAAGATTTCTTATCATGCTGTAGGTATACATGGAGCTAGAAACATGAATGGTATAAATAGGGGCCCTTTCATTCGAGCAAGTGCATCGACTCCGCTATAGAAATGTACGCTAGGTTCCTGATCGTCTCTACAGCCGAAATCAAAGTCCTCGGCAAATTGCACAGTTGTTCAAGTCCGAGTATGTTTCATCGATTCATCACAAAAGTTACGCTAAAAACGGAATCAAACCAAGAGGTTTAGTTTGTTCCATGGGTTTGCAGTTCAGCCGGGTGTGTACACGTATACGCGTACGGGAACAACGTTGAAGTGGGACCGGGTCGGGTTCGCTGCAGGTCGACGTCTCTTGTGTCCATATTCACGTGGTGTCGCCGCTGCTCTCGATCATGACAGAAAAACTGTCAAAATTTTAAAAACTGTCGGATTTAATGCAACGCAACCAGAGGATCTCAGAGCCTGAAAGTTCGATCGTGTACACAGACAACGAGGACCTTGTCTGTGGTTTACGACCCGACATGACTTTGTAAAATAATATTTTATAGCGGTTCGCTGTAAAGCGTAAAGATATTGTTTTGATGGCAGCGGCAGATGTAGCCGTTTTCGGGCCAGTGGCGGCCAGTGTATGACTGTTTGCTACAAATTAAGTAAACTGGAGGCGGGAATTTACTGACTAGCGATTGGTCAGAAGTTTCGGAGGAAACACTTGAAGGTGTATGATTGGCTACTGTCGTGAAGGTGGCTAATGACTTTCGGATGGAGCACGAGGTCGTGTCACTCCAGGCTGCAAGCTTGAACCAGACAGCACGTCGCAAGAGGCCAAGTTCTCCCCCCACCCCACCCTCAGTGGCAAATTGCAACCTTTAAATATCTGAGATTCACATCTTGCAAATTGACCTCTTTCGTAGTATAGTTACACAAAATTTACACTTTTATAATGTGCATCTGTTAGGTCTCACACCCTAAGTCACCCACGCTTTTTTCAGAGAACTTTTCCCTAACAAAAAGGAATAGGGTTTTTATCTCTGGTTTTTAGTGCGGGGTGCTAGCCACTGTACCATTTCTCTCTTCGCTAAGACTTTGGATTGTTTCCTGGGATTCAAGAACACATCAGCTCCAGAATAAAGCTTGCGAGCCACCTTCCCTGATATAGATTGTGAGTTTCTTGTTTATTGAGTGAATGGGAGTGTAGACAAAACCAGATTTGTGATTGGCTAACTCTGATGACATATTCTCATGAATAATTAATTGACCCCGCGGTTTCCTACCGTAATCTGCCAGAGCTTGATTTCTGCGTAGGTCAGCGGAGCGGAAATTATTGTTCTGGCTCGCGAAAATGCGTTTAAAACGATACAGTACACTGAAGCAAATGGATGGATCTGAAAGAGTTCAATGATCATCGTTAACTTACCACGTTAGATGTACTTTCAACAAAATCAAACGCCTCGATTGAGAAATGTTTCTCAGCGGGGTTATCGACACTGTGCAGTTGTACGGTTGCATCTTTTATGCACCTGAAATACAACTCTTATTAATAATAGTTTGACGAGAGTTATCAGCCTAAATTAACAAATTGTCTTTTGACGACAAGAACGAAAACGTTTTTAGTTTACTGGCAAAGTATAGCCGCCAACAGGAAAAATTCCCACAGCGTTATAAAGAGCTTAAATTGAAGGCTTCGGTGTAAGCCATGAAATAACAAAACTTAAATGTTTCATGTTTCAACACCCCCTGAAGGTTTACTAATTGCAAGTGTGATAGCTCACTCAATTTTTATCAATGAGTCGCAAAGAGAATACGGCGAAGAATGTCTATAGCTTTAAATATGTTAATGAGAAGATTATAACAATGTTCAGCGTCGTCCGAAACATGTCACTTACCCGTTTTCAATGAAGGCATACTGCGTGGAGTGGTTTGGATTCTCCGTTGGAGTTCCTTTGCACTTTTCAAGGAATAACTCCAAATCCGTTGTGTTGGTCTCCACGGCAGCACCTACATAGATCCTCTCTCCAAGTTTTACTTCGATCGGATACTCGTGGTCATAGTAAGGCGTTCCGTAGCTGACGTCGTGATAGAAGTCAAGACGGAATGAAAAGTTCCCGTGACCTGTCTCCGTCAAGTACAATTTCTCGCTGTCCACGATAAAGCTAGCATCCGCCCGGCCTTTCCTTGAGTACACACAGTCAAAAGGTATCTCAACTTCTCTCAACCGCCTGATGACATCTTCATCAGCGAAACGATTGGAGACGGTGTTTTGGTAGATGATGTGATGTGACGTTTCCTAGTCGACGTGAAAAATTGGTATTTATCATTAAAAATGATATCTGAGTTTAAATATTTTTATCCAGCTTTGTAATCCAAAACGTTCACAAAGCGACCCCTTTGATTATTGTCTAAGTAGAGGTCACAGTTTCTTTAATGAGGTATTAGGTAAAGTGTAAAACTTTCGCCGTTTAGTGCCACAAGAAGTCCTTATCTGTACATGATAAGACTTATCAACTTGCCAAGTTATTCGGACAAGAAATTCATTTAAAGTCATTGACAGTATATCGTTTATTTAAATAGCCTGTTTTTCATAGGTTTGTAATTAAAGTTCCACGTTAACATATTTCATTCTCCAATGCTCCGGAAATCACTTATCGCTGAGGTTTCGAGAAGCGCAGTTTTTATCACTATTCCAAAAAATGATGGCTCAAACGATAAACGTTTCGATCCCTTTGATGACATGTCCAGCATACATATGCTGACGCAATATTGCTGTTGCCAATTTTTAACGCGCCATGTATGAGTAACCTTGAACAAACTAACTCACCGAGAAAGTAGTACCACAGGCCGCATGCGTAGTTTCAAATGTAACATGAGTGACGTTACTGGAACCCGAACAAATCGGATCGATCAACTGCAGGTCATCTTCATCCATTCCTCCTAAGATTGATCGATTGATGTCAATCTTCATCGACGTCTTGGCACATGTAACTGTCACATCTGAAACAAAGTGAGGTAGGCTGGTTAGCGTAGAGGGCGCTCATATCACGCTGTACATCACTCTAAATCTACGCTAACATACGTGTTATGTGTATTACACAATTCTTTAATTCCTTACTTCGATAAATCACAGAAAACAGATTTTAATTTTGAAAATGATATTTTTTTCAAATTTATTCAGAAAGCTGAATGAACTTTGCTCGCTCTGCTTACGCTTTACTTCATTTTTTTTAAATTCGTCAACGGATAATTAGAATAGTGTAATGAAAGCTTTTGTACTTAGTCATAAAACTCGCAAATCAAAGCGAAGAATTGGATGTAACCCACCATGCCCCACTGGTTTTTTATGACAAAAAGCGTTAACTGTACAAGTTTTCCGACACAAAACACAAAACCTTGATTCATATCAGTTATCACAGTGATTTCACATTTAGATATCAGTTGATAAGACCACTACGCTACTGACAGGAAAGAACAGCCTGAACATGTAAAAGACGGATTTACGACATAATGAATTTTATAAACTAGGTTAAGATTGTCCTTTACAGAAGCGATTTATTCTTTAGCGCTGTCAATATTTATGGCGTTTTCCCCTGACTTATTGAGCCACTTTATGCGTCGATCCTCTTCGGCGTGTTCAAGATTCATCTGCTTTCTCGACAACTGTCCTGTAAATAATCTACACTATCTACGTCTCCGACTAGTATTGCATGCATCGATAATTTTCATCATATTTTCGGTTCGTTCGAAGAACGAGACGTCATCGCTGCGATCCCCGATCGTACACTTTGCTACTCTGAAGTTCGATGATGCAACCATCATGAAAATGGTGTAAATGTAAGATGTGGTTGTGAATGCTTTAGACGACATTCAGCTCGTCTCACATTTGACATATTCCCCCCTCATATGATCAATGACCACACCTGTGGTTTGCTGTGCCCCCTTGCTAACCTTTGTCGGTTTCGCCAGTAGTACTGGGGTATCCAGGGTATGCAGGAGATGGTGTAATAGTTGTAACGTCTAAAGAAACAAACACACGGACGACGTGTTATTTTTTGAAGGTACCATGCAAATTATACAACGCAGACTTTAAGAACTTTCGTCATAAAAATTGAACCAACCGCATTTTGATTCATAAAGCACATGAAACAAGCAAGTCTAGCTAGCTCTACATCTAGGAATGATTGTGTAGTAGCGCATGTTACCAGACCGGCAAATCAACGAATCAACGAGATTCTGTAAAGATAAACAATTTTGTGTTACATAATCCATAATAGCGGAGCATTTGCGCTTTCAAAGAAATGTCATTTCATTTCTATTATTCTTCTTCTTGCCGTTAAACACACCATTCAAACTTCAAAGTATGGTATTAGAGATGCAGTATATTGAAAATGAACGACTCAAACAAAGAAGAAGATCCACTTCCAAGCTTTTCATTATTACTGAAAGGAAAGGTTCCCAAATATCTTATCTGGTCACTATGTACATAATATCTAAAATTACAGCTGGAATGTACAATGGCGACTATATTGGATTGCAGCCAGCATATCATCAACAAGTACTTATACATTTCGTAGTTATATCAGCCAAATTTGTAATGCTAACTCAATGTGTAATAACACTCACCCATATGTAACGCAACATATTTGGTGATCTGTTATTACATATTTGAATAATAGATCAGTGAGTACAATAACATTCCTTATTTTAACCAATGCACATCGAAATATTCAGAAATACACCTGTTATTAAGGTTTACACACTGAGTTGCGGCCTTTATGTTATCTGTTTTAAAATTATACCAATATCGGGTCTGGATTTCATCACCGTAGTTTTGACTTTTTGATATTTATCAAAATCAAGAAATACCACGAGTAAAGATATTTCTTTAATACATTATTGAGCAAAACTTGTCATTGATCAACAAGCGAGCATACCAAAATCTTAGAGGCAGTTCGTCCACAATTATCTTAATTGGCTAAACCTGAAATAGAACACATGCTCCTAAATAATTATCATATTTTGACATTGATTTGAGCATCTTGCTACAGTTTCTCGACAAAAAAGGAATTAAATCCGCATGCAAAGTTTACCAGACTGAGTTGACGATGGACTTAGCAGACAGACAAGTATAGTAGATCCACTCTTTCATTGGCACTCATTTTATGAAACTAAATTTAAACGAATTTGGCAAACTATTCAAAATAATACAGCTCAGTATAGAAACCAGTGAGACCAGACACTAAAATATATTCGCTGAAGGAATATTATTAACTCTCAAGACTAGGAAATCAGCGGTCACCTCAAAGTTCAGAATGCGAATCAATCTCTGTAATAACGCTAGGGGAAATGCATTGTTTGATTTTGACAGCACACGATTAAGAACATCAATTTGTATCAGTGTTCGAAATAACGCCTGTCCAGCAGTCCGAGACTGGGTATTTTCCACCGGACTGGTAAAATAAAAAATTTACCAGTCTGTCGGACAGGTTGAATTCAGCGCGGGGTCGACAATTAACTTTGGGCGATCATACTTCATAGACCGTGATGTGACACTGGCTGTCCTGGATAGCGCCGCCAACGGTATCTTTTGGCCCCTCCTCAGTTCATGTATTGCAAGTAAGAAACAAGCCCATTGGACAGAATGACGCATGAACTTGAAAATCAACCAATCAAAGTAGATTTTGCATGAGTTTCAAAGTACTGTGTCAATCGACAATAACAAGGAATTGCGCAGTGGTGAGTTTTGAGGAATTATGCTCCGCAATTATCTTGGCCTATACCAACTCTCCCGGCAAAACGAAGAACACCGGAGGAAACCTTACGGGCAAACAGGGAGTATGATGCCACAAAACGTAAGAGAACAATTGTTCAGTCATGGAAAATTGAATTTAAAGATTGGTTAGTCACCGACGATAGTGCCCTCGAGCAGAAATTGTACTGCAAATTATGCAGAACTGTGTACGCGCCCATTGCCTAAAAACACACGCTGACAAGTACAAAAAATACTCGAATGGTTCATTTGTGAGAGGCTCTACAAATCTGACAAACGAGGCTCTTAGTCCGTGGGCTAGAGGGGGTCTACGTGCACCCCCCACAGGATAACAAACCTGTATTTTTCAGAACCCTTGGGATCCCTAGAATACGAAATGGAATTTTAACAGAAAAAATATAGGGACGCAATAGCTGTTATGGTCATGTTTTGACGGGTATCGCAAAATCACCATTTTCCAACCAAAACGCATTTTCGTCAAATCTGTCTTCTTATAAGTCATGTGCTGAGCTCATTTTTTAACATAACCTCACTTGTTTGGCATCATTAGAAAGGGAATTTATTCTTCTTAAAGATGACATATTGCATTATGCAATATCTTCTACAGTTTTTGTCAAATATAACCAAAACTTATCCCTAACCCCAAAATTTAACATTACAAATTACAGAAAATCTCAAATTCTACCAATTTTTTAGCTAGGCATAATAAAAAATGCAATGCTTTGTCTGAAATCTATTTTATTTGATACAGGGACATGTCAGAAATATGGAATAGACTTTTAACAGAAAAAATATTGGGAATCTACAGCTGTAACAGTCATATTTTGAATGGTACCGCAAAATAAAAGTGTAGCAGATTTGCATGCATTTTTGTTAAATTTGTCTTCCTATAAGTTATCTGCTGAGCTTGTTTTTGAATATAACCTGGTTTGTTAGGTATCATTCAAAAGATAATTTACTAATCTTTAGAATAACATATTGTAACATGCAATATCTTCTATAGTTTTCATGATATATAACCAAAATGTACCCCTTACCCCAAAGTTTACATTGAAAATTTCAGTCATAGCTAAAACCAAAATCTACCAATTTTTTAGCTTGACACAAAAAATCTGGCCGTTTTTGCTATTAAATCTATTTTATTTGGTACAAGGACATGTGAGAAATATGAAATACACTTTCAACAGAAAAAATATTGGGAATCTACATCTGTAACAGTCATATATGTTACAATATGTCATTCTAAAGATTAGTAAATTATCTTTCTAATGATACCTAACAAGCCAGGTTATATTCAAAAACAAGCTCAGCAGATATCTTATAAGAAGACAGTTTTAACAAAAATGCATGCAAATCTGCAACACTGTGATTTTGCGGTACCCTTCAAAATATGACTGTTACAGATGTAGATTCCCAATATTTTTTCTGTTAAAAGTGTATTTCATATTTCTCACATGTTCCGGTACCAAATAAAATAGATTTAATAGCAAAAACGGCCAGAATTTTCGTTTCTTGCTAAAAAAATGGTAGAATTTGGTTTTAGCTATGACTGAAATTTTCAATGTAAACTTAGGGGTAAGGGGTAAGTTTTGGTTATATATCATGAAAACTATAGAAGATATTGCATGTTACAATATGTCATTCTAATGATTAGTAAATTATCTTTCTAATGATACCTAACAAGCCAGGTTATATTCAAAAACAAGCTCAGCAGATATCTTATAAGAAGACAGTTTTAACAAAAATGCATGCAAATCTGCAACACTGTGATTTTGCGGTACCCTTCAAAATATGACTGTTACAGATGTAGATTCCCAATATTTTTTATGTTAAAAGTGTATTTCATATTTCTCACATGTCCCTGTCCCAAATAAAATAGATTTAATAGCAAAAACGGCCAGATTTATTGTGTCAAGCTAAAAAAATGGTAGAATTTGGTTTTAGCTATGACTGAAATTTTCAATGTAAACTTTGTGGTAAGGGGTACGTTTTGGTTATATATCATGAAAACTATAGACGATATTGCATGTTACAATATGTTATTATAAAGATTAGTAAATTATCTTTCTAATGATACCTAACAAGCCAGGTTATATTCAAAAACAAGCTCAGCAGATAAATTATAGGAAGACAGTTTTAACAAAAATCCATGCAAGTCTGCTACACTATTATTTTGCGGTACCCTTCAAAATATGACTGTTACAGCTGTAGATTCCCAATATTTTTTCTGTTAAAAGTCTATTCAATATTTCTGACATGTCCCTGTATCAAATAACATAGATTTCAGACAAAGCATTGCATTTTTTATTATGCCTAGCTAAAAAATTGGTAGAATTTGAGATTTTCTGTAATTTGTAGTGTTAAATTTTGGGGAAAGGGGTAAGTTTCGGTTATATTTGACAAAAACTGTAGAAGATATTGCATAATGCAATATGTCATCTTTAAGAAGAATAAATTCCCTTTCTAATGATGCCAAACAAGTGAGGTTATGTTAAAAAATGAGCTCAGCACATGACTTACAAGAAGACAGATTTGACGAAAATGCATTTGGCTTGGAAAATGGTGATTTTGCGGTAACTGTCAAAACATGACCATAACAGCTATTGCGTCCCTATATTGTTTCTGTTAAAATTCCATTTCGTATTCTAGGGATCCTAAGGGTTCTGAAAAATACAGGTTTGTTATCCTGTGGGGGGTGCACGTAGATCCCCTCTAGCCCACGGACTATCTGAAAACACATGAAACTTCAGAGGGGCATAAATATGCCAAGCAATACCTCGATGCAAAATATGCGGCTCCAGGTGACTCAGTAGCGGAACGGACACTGAAATCCATGAACATAGCAACATTTGATAAGCTGTCTAAACTATTCAGAAACGCTCATGCTCATGCAAAACTGTGTACATTGTGTACCTGTTTTCTCCCAGACTCACGACTTTAAATATATGATTGTATTGTGTTATACATGGAAACTGACAATACGCATTGTGAATACAAAGTAAAGTACTCACGTATTGTGCAGTATGTACCTTGCCATTGATGTTTGTTTACAAATAAAGGTTATTTAAAGAGAAAGATGATTGCATACCATCTTCATTTGTTCACAGACAAGGTAATAGCCTATTACAGTATAGGTAACTCTTAGTTGTATTTGAGTATGTTTAATTGCAAGGCATAATATCAGGACTGGCAAGTTTTTGGCAGGACAGGCAACTTTTTAAAGTTACCAGTCCTGTTGACTGGTTTATATTTTCCACAAATTTCGAACACTGCAATTTGTATAAGTTTCAACACTTGAAAATGATTGCAAATTTTGAAGATTCGAAAATATATTTGAAGGGTGCATCCATTTTGACATGAGAATTGCAATTCAATCTATATAATGCAAACTTACTTGGACAGGCTTCGGCGAAATCTGGACAACAATCACCAGCTGATTCACAAACCGAATCGCAGTAACAACCGTGAACAGGATTATAACCTCCGCAGTATCCAACGCAAGAACCAGTGGCTAAAGATGAAAATGAGGGGATGGGACAATGAGAATCTTACGTCAGGTTTTCTATACTTACAATCATTAAACACTGATCTGGTCACGAGGGCTATAGCACCCGATTATGACCCCGAGGGGGGTCATAATGGGGTGAAGGTTATAGCGATGTGTGCCTGACCAGGTAATAGGTATTTTTAACCCACAACATGCTCATGATGATCTATGTTATTTATGTTCTTGGATGTAAGCACCGCAATTAAATAATAACACATGAGAGCGAGGGCAATATCACGATTTATTGCCTGCCCAAGGGATGGTGGTCATGATCGAAATATTGATGATGCCCTCGCCTACGGCTCGGGCATCATCAGTAGTACGATCATGACCACCAGCCCGAGGGCAGGCAAAAAATCGTTATATTGCCCTAGCTCTTATGTGTTATTATTTTTATTACACCGAACAAGCAAACATGCAAAGACACAAAAACACAAAGACTTCTTCGAGTACAGTTCGCCTTTCTGAGTCTTGACCTCAGCGTAACTTGCCAGTGCCGAGTCCGGGGTTGCCGCTGAAAGTTTGCCGATCTCCTCGGTGGCGTATCCAAATTTGTTGCTTGCATACTCGCTGAACACAGAAATTGCATTCCTTGTTGCCATTATCGCTCGTTTGCTGTTTACTTGCATCAAAATATCGTCTAACTGTGCCGGTGACAGCTCTGCACGACGTTTCGCAGCGATAGTAGCAAGTACAAGCGAACGACAATTTGTTACGCGCAGAAAGGATGCGCAGTAAGTAAAATGACGTCATCCATGTAATATCAAATGCAGAGGGCATCATCAAGTTCGCAGAGGGCATCATCACGTTCTTTTACATGTCACGTGAGTCGTGTTTACCAATGGTAGTGCACGCTGAATGAGTGAGGTGTAATAATATAATATATAGTAAGGCTTTAAAAAGTTCACTTAGCAATTCTCCACATCGTTAACAGTAGTACAAATGTATCCACAGAAGAAGCAAAGATTTCCCCATCACACTCCATTACGTCCTTAGTTGCTTTCCAATATTTGCTGTCATTGAGCTCTTAAATTCTTAGGCTGATGGAATGAACAATCTGGCCGTTTTAGGCAGAGGCCATTGTTCAAAAGCTGCAGACGACACTAAGCATTCGGCCACTTCTCAAAAACTACAACCATTTTCAGTAATAGAGCGCGAAGCCACTGCAGTGAACTGCAATAAAACTGCTTACACTAATTAGTTTCAGCTGTAGCCGTGGCCACTTTGGTGTTGAACAAGGCTACTTGATACAGACAAAAATTCTACTTGTACAAAGGCAAAACTAGCTCTGTCTGAGGCTCGGGTCGTAAATGAGAGTTTACGATTGGCACCCTGTGTTCAAGATTAAGATACAATGTAACTTTACCATGCACTGGTCCATGTACAAATCTTTTTTATTTCAACTTCCCCAGACAAACTGTCTGCATGAGACATACAATGTTGTCGACTTTGCCAGCTGGCTACAGCTGAAACTAATTAGTGTGAGCAGTTTTATTGCAGTTCACTGCAGTGGCTTCGCGCTCTATTACTGAAAATGGTTGTATTTCCTTAGGGAAATAGTTTTCAAATTCTAGCCTTTGACCTTAAACGTATTTATTTTCTTGTCACGTGACTGTTTTGGCGAATCGCATCACGGTAGAGCAAGTGGAGTGTTGTAATAGTCGATAATCTACATCATTTGACTTAAAACAGTTCCTTTGTAAACAGGCAGTACCAGCTAAATATTTCATTCGGAAGAAGTTGAAAATAAAATTTCGATTGATATTATTTCTCAGCTTAATAATTCTGCATTGGCGAAGGTTATTACGGTATCGTATGTTCTGACAAAAGACAGCAATGTTGCTGAGCAGTGTAAACTTGTGCACTCGATCGCTGTTGTAAACTCTAGTACGAATTGGGAATAGTGGATATAAACGTTTGGATGTGAATCGAAAGACGTTCCAGCAGGAATCTGGCTGTTTACTAACCCTGTCTCTAAGGAGGACGCCCATGGTTGCCATTGATTGACATGCAATGCTGCATTTATCCTATAACCCTCACTCTTGTGTCAGAGTTAGAAGACTTGAATATTTTTTGCTGTTTTTCAAGAGGACGAATGCATGGCGACATAAACGGATTCATATTTCCCCCTTACTTTACCCTTTCAATATCATTTTTTACCTTCAGTGCTAGTGATCCATGGCGCATCTGTCGAAAAGTAGTAATCTGTTGAAGTTTGTGATAAAAGTTAAAGAAAACGAATATGAAATAGTTAGAAAATCGAAAAAATATCGTATGAAAATCTAGCCAATATGATTAAGTTATTGATGTTTTTAAAGCAAAAAAAAAAAAAAAAAAAATACCGCAGGATTACTCGAAGTACAATGTAGCATTACCTTGCGTCAGGTATATTGACTATTAATCCACTGATAACTAGGTGCAAAATTTATCCTGTTTCATCTGAAGACATTTTTAGAAACGAAATTTTTGTCATTCTGCCGACGTTTTTGTCACAAGTACTACACACTCTGACAAATTACAGACTCAGCTGTTAGCAAGTCTAATACTCAATATTAAGGAAATGACGTCATAATACCGGCTGATATGAAAGTACACAAATGAACATTACAGACTGTTAAACACTAGGCATATCCACAATAAAATGACATGACTAACCTGTGTCGTACATACGAACACGGAACCCTCTGTTGGTTACCGAGGAATCAGAGTAAAATGTTAACCAGACTGTGTCTCCGCTAGAGTAGAAATTTGGAGGAGTGCTACAACCACCATGGCGATTGATAACCACGTTATTACCGGGTGAGTTGCCGTTACCGGCAGACACGTAGTCGCAGCAGCTTTCTGTGCAAAAGTCTATCCAATTGACGTAAACATTCCGCCAGGAGTATGCCGCTTTTATTATCCACTCACATCTGGCATTGTTTGGGTAATTACTTGGATAGTTCGGAGAATCGATGGTTACATATCCCCATGAGGGCAAGTCTAGATACCCACCGCAAGCTTAGGAGAGAGGAAACATACTACATTCGATTTCGTGAAGATTAATCTGCGATGATTTTTAAAGTTAGCATTTTGATATTATTTTAAATATGTAAGATAGATATTCTACAAAATCACGAAAACCATAAGATTCAAAACAACTTCTCATTTATAATAGTGTTCAAGGGCTCTAGTGTCCATATGCTCAATATGCTGGACTTCATACTCAGGTTCAATTAAGAGATTCCTTTCTCAGTTATTCGGTTAAGTATAAGACAAGAGTAACTTTTTACTAACATGGCCATCGCACTTGATTGGGTTTCTTTCCCTTTATTGATTATGACGTACTTAACACAAGTCTGTCGCTCTTCCGTTCCCTACATTCTTTCGCAGAAGATACTTAAAATGACAAAGTCGGCCATTTTCATGAATTTTGTTTGATGCAAGATACTTCTCATATTGTTTTACATGTTGAAAGATACTGAATAAATGGGTGACCATGCATATGTTCGACCCCGGTTTTACACACGATACATGAAACCATCGCGAAAATGAATTAATGGTCATGACTATTAATTCATTTTCACTATGGTTTAATTTAATTTGTTACAAAATTTACGAAAAATGGCCGACTTTGTCCCTTTAAGTTATCTATCTTTTGAATATCAGGTTAAGTTGATTGATACCTGTCGGCCATGCATACACATAAATGTAAACATTGGATCAACATTCAATGACAAGCATTACGTCATCCAACGCAGTCCTATGTTATAACTCCGCAATTTGTCATTTAACAAAGGCCTAATCAAATATTGTCATGCAACAACAGGCTCATGTGTCTAAAAATGTAAAACCTCATACCTAAACACGTACACTGAATACTTATACATTACATTTAATATAGTAGCTAATTACTTTCCTTGGGTGGACATACTCACGTTCTGGGGTCCAATACCAATCAGGTGTGGAGGGCCACCAATCAGACACAGTACGCCATCGATCTTGTGTTGTCGCTTCAGTTGTTGTTTCTATGACGTCGGAAACTGTACGGTCATCTTCAGTTGTGATTTAAAGACAGGATAGGGAATCATTATTGTTTTTAAATATTTAATGTCCTTTGGTCAGGTTGTTATGATCCTTCCTTTTATAACTACTCTACAATGTCCGAGGTAAACAAATAAATATTTATTATGAACCTTTATGTTGAGAAAACCGGTGTTTTGCATTCATTCACAAAGAAGACAGTGCGCACTCGAATTAGGATTTAATATCCAACAAATCGCATGTTCCTTTAGCGAAAGTGAGCAACTGGTCGGTACAATGAACGTGTTGAGTAGCTCCATTGATATAGGACTTTTCGAAAGTTTTTAATACATATCGATTTAATGTAATATGTTAAACGCAGTGACCAAGAGAGCATATATATCCATTGAAGGGCTCAGAATCTGAATAATAACATGTTATATCACTTAACCCCTCGTTTCAATTCAGGTCTTACCTTCTGTCGTCCATGGCGATTCTGTCGAATAATAATCTAAAGGATAAAGTGAGAAGAAATGGTCATTCAGGTGTTCATTGATATAGTGTACATGGCTTCTTGTGTGCTTGACAATTCATGGTATTAGTTAATTATAGAGTACTTAAGACTCTATGCGTATGCGAATTAAGTTACGCTAATTTAGCCTTTCTTTAGAGCCGTCTAAACGATAACATTACAATAAAGGATAGAGGTTCTAGACTGAATTACAGTATCAATGACCAATTAAATAGTGAATGGATGAAGAAATGTATGTATTAATGAATGAATGAACTAATAATAAATGCATGAATAAAATTAATAAATAAATAAATGACTAAAATAATGAATAAATAAATAAATGAATAAATAAATAAATAAATAAATAAATGAGGGAACGAATGATTGACGCTTCTACTTTCAAATTTTTCCCAGCACGTTCTGTCTGTTTACTTTTACAGGTAGTCTCAACATAACAGGATAACTCTTCACATTTATGTCTTTGTCACATTATTGTTTGCACTTCGTACAAGTTCTTGATGGATCAATTAAATGAAGTGAACATCTTCGGCATTCAGACACAAATGTGCTATTTTTGCAATATCGTTTACTGTAGCTACGTGTAGGAGATTTCTCCAAAGAAACTTACTTGTGTCGTACATGCGGACACGGAATCCTCGATAGGTATTTACGGAATCCGAATTAAATGTTAACCAGAGAGTGTTATCATAAGAGTAGAAATTCGGAGGATATCCACTGCAGCCAGAGTAACGATTAATTCTCACATTGTTACCAGGTGTGTTACCGTCACCAGCAGACACGTAGTCATAATTGGTTTCAGTACAGAAATCTAACCAGTTAACGTAAATCCTCATCCAAGAATAGGACGTGTGCACTGTCCAGACACAGTCCGCATTGTTAGGGTAATTGCTCGGGTAGTTTGGAGTCTCTATGTCGGCATATCCCCAGTAAGGCACGTAAATGGTTCCACCACAATGATATGCTACAAGAAAATAAAATTTTAATAGTAAAATGAGAGTAAAGAAGAAGTAGATTTTACGGTAAATGCATACGACATTGATGCTGTCATATTTTGAAAACATTATTGATTTCAATTGTAATCAATTGATGAAAAGAGTGCTTCGTTGCTTTCTTGTTTTTGCCATTTTGAACGGCGAATTTGATTATGTCGTGCATTTGAAAGACAAACTTTTCAGCATAAAGGCATTGTTTTTCCTAACTTAGACTCGTAGATTGATTTCCCTTGGGATGGTCTATTACTCAAAACGATTTACCTTGTATTCATGCTTAGTATAACAGTGAATACTCCGAGAAAGTGAGATAATAAGCTTCCTTGAGTTATGCGACGAGCTGAATGGAATTAGGATCATACGAAGAGAAAGACAGGCGTGGCAACATTAGGCGAACTAGTGTCTGTTTCATTGCTTTCATAAAAAGCCTTTGAACTACGATAGAAGGCAATTTCCTTAATTGGCTGGTATTGTAAGGCATGAATATGAATTATCAAGAAACTTTTTTATTTAAGAAATTATTTCGTAGTGTTATTAAAGCATGGACTAAAGAACCCGTCGATTATGCCACTTTGTTGTACTCACTTCCTGGTGTTGTGTCCCACCAGTAGGGCGTGGTCTGCCACCACCAATCGCGCGTCGTTCCATCAGTTGGTTCCACAGTTGTCTCTTCATTTGTGAAGGAGGATTTTGAAGTGTAGTATCCGTTGAGTGATGGAAACGAAGAACGAAAAATAGAACAATTAAAACAAATATAGGATATGATGGTACATCCGCTCTTGAAATTGAAACTTATTAGTTCAGGGCTATCGAAAATGCAAATCGTTAGTATAACATCAGTAAAATTGCACATATCTATTGAGTGTCATCCTGAAAATGCCAGTCTATATAGTTGTTTTTTTCTTACATTTATATAAAGAAGGTATGACCAAAAAATGCCAATTTGAGGAAAGCAGGATTCCCTAGTTATTGTGTGAATGCATTTGCCGTGTTGTTGTTAAATACATGATTACGTTCTATAACTGGTATACGTGAATGCGTACAAAGATCTTGGATATACAGCGGAGGTTTTTAGGTTTCTACGTACCTTCTGTAGTTGGCCATGCAGTGGAACCTATAAGCATTAGATATACTTTATTTGATTAATATTCTATGCAGACAGCGCAACAAATATTTGAACTGTTCAAACACCCAAAGCATCGCTAATACATGTTACACTATGCACTATGCTATTCAATCGTTAATTAAGCGATATAACGCAATGTCATTAAGAATCGTAAAAATGAGTCGAAGATGGTGATGCGATGATATTTGGAAGCGGGAGAAAATGGGCAGTAAAATTTGACAGCAACTGTGCAGAAGAAAATATAGTGCGAAACCTCTTCCTAAACCGTAAAACTACTGGTTACACACCTGCAGTGTCGCTAATTGGGTTATTCAATGTAAAATATAATTAAAAAGTGGCAGTTATATTGGGTTATAATTATGTAAAATATAATTAAAAAGTGGCAGTTGTATTCCATTACTGTGATTTGCGCCGAAACTTTGGAAATACGGGAACTAGACATACTATCTAAATTGAGAAGTTGTTAACACTTACACGTGTAATATCGTCCAGCAGTAATATAAGTCGATCATAAAGTAATAATGTTTTTGACATGACAGTTGAAACACTGTCAAGAAGGTCAGACGTTGTAAAAACAACACCTGTACAAGATCCATACAAACGAAGCTCACAAATGATGCTTTTTGTACAGTAAAGCGAGATCTGTATGGATGTTTGACTATGGGTGACCTCCTTCGGGACTTGTCAGTTTCTTTGGCCCGGGGGCGGTGGATTCATGGGGATCAACCTGTTTTTGACTTCGGTGATGGGGTTCACCATGTGTTTTTGAATTTCGACACGTGTTCATACTTGACTAAAAGGCATCATGCAAGCCGTGAATTTTATCATTCAGTTGCGTTTTTCGGAAGCCCTTTGGGCGCGTAACTATATAATCAGACATTTTTTCCAGCACGCCCTTTGGGCCCGTATGTTTGATATTTTCCGGCGCACTCTTCGGACGCTACTTTAAAATATCAGACACTTTTCACCACGCCCTTCGGCTGCATGACTCTCATATATTAGACTTAAACATCTGAAAGATCTTTCCCTATTTTTCTATGTACTAAAGATTTGAAGTCTTAACATTAGCACTGTCTTTTTGAAATTTTTATTTTGAACCTAAAATTTCACATGTGACCCTGAAACTATGGGTTGATCGTCAAAATTATGAAAAAGGGATGGTTTCGAGGCGAACCCCTCTGAAAACATAATATATATCTTTATCGATTTCACAAGATCCATGCATATGTTAGAGAAAATATTGACCATTTATACGAAAAAAACATGCTTAATACAGTGGCACTAAAGTCTACATGAGTTGATACGTCCAGTTAAATTAAATCATGTATATTTATGCATAAACAAGTGAGCAAGGGAATGCAAATACAAGATGACAGATACCCACCTTGGTCATAAACGTACACACGGAAACCTTTGTTGGTAATAGCGCCATCAGATGCAAAGGTCAACCATATAGTATCACCAGATGAATAAAAATTGGACGGCCGAGTACATCCAGAATGTTGGTTAATCACTGCGCTTTGTCCTGGAGTGCCCCCATTACCAGCCGATACGAAGTCACAACAGCTTTCTGTACAAAAGTCACTCCACGAAACATACATATAGCCCCATGAGTAGGGTGCGTGCACAAACCATACACATCTGGCATTGTTTGGATAATTGCCAGGGTAGTACGGAGTATCAATTCTCGCACTGCTCCAGGGAGACAGATAGTAAGTTTCACCACAGTCGTAAACTGCAAAAACGTATACAATTATCGATAAGTCTTCGCGGAAATGAATTAAAGAGGTGCTCATCGAGTAAATGATCTGTGTGGACCATCTTTATAGCAATTCATCTAATTCTGTCGAAGTAGTAAACTATCATAAACAAATGAAAAGACAACAATCTTTGACGATTCCAATAATAGTCTACTTATATATAATAACACCTTTTGTTTAGTTCCCGATGCATGCACCTGTGTTAAATTTTATACTGTTGAAATGTAAATAGTGTCCATAGAAACGAACTTGTAATAATGTATGTACGGAGTTCATCGAGAACATAGTATGGACAAATTGGAGAGCCAAACATCTTGAAAAAGGAATAAGCTTCCATTGGATTCATCCCATTTTAATATAGACGCCATGTAACCATACTTATGTCTTTGTGTATAGAGAATAACATGGATTTCTGACAGAGAGTAAGTTTTTGAACACCGCTCGCGAAAAAAACTACAAAATGTTTTATCTTTAGATGTCGGCGTGAATGCCAATTGCTTTCGGTCATGCAGTTTCTATACTCACTTCCTGGAGTGGTATCCCACCAATTAGGAGTAGTATGCCACCACCAATCCGGTGTCGTTTCATCCGCCAACGTCATCGGAGCGGAAGTTGTCTCCTCTGCGGAATAAGAAAAAAATCAAGTTATACCCAAAGCGATATGTACATGGACGTGATAACATTTGTTCTCAGACATATTACTTCTATCAATTCAATGAAATGTCTGTCTGTCTCATTGCGTAGAATTTGATGACATGTCTTGCTATTTCTATCTGATTGATATCATGCAACGCGACTTATTTCGAGTCTAAAGCACTGTTGTAGAAAGTTCCCAAATTCGATTCCATGGTTTGATAGCACATGTAATACTAAAGTGATTATAGGTTCCTGATACTTATTCTCAAAAAAACCCCGACATCTCGTCTAGAAGTCTATATTTATTTCTTTTAATCATTTGAGCTTGCCTTTTCCCGAGTATGTTTGCTTTGCCGATTGAATTTGCTGATTTGTGTTGCATGGTAATGTAGACATATTATTAGAAAATGGTGACTAAGATCGTAGATGGATACGATAGTAATTTCATTATCCACGATGCAAGCACAAAAATGCGCCGCCAATATTCTTATGTTTTACGCTGGTGACGGTTAGGTGACTGCTCTGAAAAAGTTAACAGTGGTTTTCATATCTGAAATTCTTTATGTTAGAAAGGGGTTGCAAAAAGACACCAAAGCAGTGAATATTGTAGCCTTAAGTCATGATATGACATATACCAGGTGTACATTTCTAGGAAAGGCCAAGGTAACGATAAGAATAATTAACCCCTCACGTTTGCTACAGCACAGTAAATTATGAGGTCACTGAACAAGGGTTGATAAAAAGATATGATGTTGCACTGACACAAGCACGATTGAAAGACCCATTTTGTTGCAGGATTAGAAATGATTAATATATTTTGTAATCTATAAATGGTCCAGGAGAGTTCCTAAAATACATAATCTGTTATATTCATTTTGTTTCGTAGCATCTGTTCTATCATTATTACATTTCTATGTGCTGTCTCAATTTGTGCACATCTTACCATTAGTTGTCCACGGCATTTCAGTCGAATAATAGTCTGTAAAATAAGTCAAGAGTAACGTAAACACGCGTTATAGGGCAACATTATTGACCATTGGAGCATGATCTAACCGTTTCACATTGAGAACGTATATATATATATATATATATATATATATATATATATATATATATATATATATATATCATAGTAGTCGTTCTACCTTGATCCAAGCCATTTCAATTATAGGATGAAACAAAAAATGAAGTGGTTTGTTGTTGTTGTTTTGAACAATGCCTGAACCAAGACTCACCGAAATGGAACGGCAAAAAGGGAACCATACCGATAACAAAAACCGTTCCCTTTATTTGCTGGTTGGACTCGTTTAGCCTGCTATTCAAAATGTACTCTTGTTAGATTTCAACCTCAGAGTAAACCCAATAATTCTAAAAATCTCGGAGAAATATTGGTGTTTCTCAAATTAAATTACGTAACTTATTTGCTGATGAGATACATAAGTACGTCAGAAGAAACTGGGAAGTAGAACATTTCAGTGTTTTGTCATAATAATTAAACCGGAAGATAAGATGAGAATGACATAACTATATCGTGATTGAACGTTGCGAGCTTCTATCGATGCAAAATTGTCACTTTCAAGCATTTTGTGATCTTTTTTTGAAATATGTAGTAGGAAGCGCGCTGAAAGGTGATGTGATACAACGTGATCAACACAGTGTGTTTAAGCCTATATCACTGCTAACTCATCATATCAGTACATATACCTGAGTTACCCAACAGTATTGACTGAGACCAATGTAAAGTAAGTAAAATCTGTATAATTTGATGAGCTTGTTTGAAATAGTGAAAAATATGTCTTAGGATCCCGTACTCAACCTATTTATGTAGGATATACTATGCAGATAGTTACTGCCAACGCTAAACCATACTCTATCCTTTATTCTAAACCCATTAAAAGTTACGTTTGATACGCTTCGTCTAAAGAAAGTCTCAAGATTACAGTGATTTCAGGTATAAGGTGACGTTAAGGACATCTGGCCGAAATAATGAACGGGTTTACTTGCTAAATGACAACATCACAAGACACAACTATCGTAAAATATTTGAAACAGCAGCTAATCTTGAAGCTCTCTTATAATAAATCCTATGGGAACATGTCAATCTGAATTAACTTGCCTGTTCAAATAAAAAAAAATCTGTTTCACAAATCCTTCAAAACTACTTTTGAACCAACGGAGGGGGGGGGGGAGCGCTGGAAATGAACATATAGCACAATATGAAAATAGAAGGTACACTTTCAATGTTATCGATTCCGAAAGTAGTTCAATGTACTTCTAATGACCTGCAATTGGAATGTGATAAGTTTGAATGAATTGAAATAGTATCAGAACAATGACACTTTTGGTAATTTCATATTCGTGATAAGAATTTTAAAGTGTCCTACCGGTATCGTACATGTAGACACGGAACCCACTATTGGTCACGGAAGAATCTGAGTAAAACGTTAACCAGACGGTATCCCAGGAAGACATGAAGCTCTGAGGGTAAACACCACACCCAGCATGTTGGTCAATAATCACATTGTTTCCGGGTGTGTTACCGTTACCAGCAGACACATGGTCACAGCAGCTCTCCGTGCAAAAGTCTGACCAATCAACATAAATGTTCCGCCAGGAGTATGCCGCTTGTACAATCCACACACATCTGGCGTTGTTTGGGTAATTGCTTGGATAATTTGGAGAGTCGATATTGATAGACCCATAGTAAGACAATTGATAAGTGTCCCCGCACGTGTATACTTCAGAAGAAAAAGATGCAAATAGTAAGAGCTCCAAAGAATCCACAACAATAACATGAAATACTCTGTAATACTTTTCACCGATAAAAGTTTATGTTTTCTGAAGACTTAATCGACAAAGTCATAAATAGTAACAACTTTACAATAATGAGTATCTTATGAATGACACAATGTTATATTGTATGACGTCGGGAAATCAATTTGCTTCGGAAAATACAGGCTACATTCTTTGGGATTTGCATTTGTACATGCATTTGCAGGACTATTCACTTTAGGATCTGTTACTATAGTGTTTTTATTGTAAGCTGACAAAGCGAATGTATTGTTTCTTTTGCATTACCAGGTGAACATAGTTTTTTACTGCACATTATATTGATGACCAGATGTGTCTATGAATTATTTATCTTTGGTTCTCTAGATGCACATCTATTACTACGTCGCTTGTCTTTAGTGAGCAGTTTGATCTGCAGAAGTCCACAGGCACGTTTGCTTCCCAGTTGTTATTTCAGCTCCAGTGAACTTCGGAGTGTTCATTGTAGAAAACATAACGTTGTCTACTTTCCGGACTTTTCCTCAGAAACACTCACAAGTGTGTTACAGTGACTTTGGAAACCTCCTAGCCGTAGGAGTTTCATGCTGTAACATGTTTCATGCTGTAACATGTCCTTCAAGGAAACACTTTAATTCTGTTTAGTAACAGCAACATAGGAAAGGTCCTCGCGAGGGGGGTTACGCGCTGTTATGTCTACATATAATTTTTGTCGGACCCAAATCTGTATTACTGCTGCTACGTCGAAATTCTTCATGAAGTGTCACACAAGAACTGTTTATCGTATGGGTAAGGATACTCGTAATTGTGTCTAGTCTGTTCCGCTTGTGTGATAGAGGAGTCTGTTCGTAATCAACGCGGCCTAAGGTTAGAGAACACGACTGACATGTCTGTCCACTATTTTATTATTGAAACAATAATTTTCTCAAGTTTTATTCACTTTGATTACCTGGTCATGCTTAAGTACTTGGAATATTTTGCATTCGACTTTAGTTCGTCATTTAGTTTTTCATTAGAAATACAAATTTTTATGTAATTTTGAGTGTATATAATGAGCTTTGTTTGACCGATATCCCATCCAGAAAGATTGGTTTTCTTGTGGGTTGTAAGAGCATGCCCTGAGTTTCCCCGGAAGTTTGGTTCTTTTTATCATTGCACAGTAGATAAGGCAGATACGAGACAGGAAGCATTTGGTCGTGTAATGATGAAACCGGCTGCTGACGACTACTTGTATGCTAAAGTCTTCCTACGTATGGGGCTGGAATATAGGCTACCAAAGCTTGAACACTCGTTCCTGGCATGTATAACTGACGACTACCACCGACATGTGTAATGATTCTGTAAAATCATTCAGGATTCCATAACTAGGCTAATCTATATGCACGCATATGCCATGATACACCGTACTGTTGCATTAATTTTGAACAAAAAACATCATTCCAGGTTCGTTTAAGAATTGGCCCTTGACGATGTTTTTTGTTTAAAATTCATGCAACATTGCAATCGCCATAATTGCTGCCACATATGATCGAATCGCAAAGCGCATTAAAGACAAACTCGTGTATAACATGTGCTTTGTCCTTCTGCCAAGTTGTCTGCATGATTGCCTCGGAAAATGTATCCTTGAATAAATATCAACGTCAGAGAGGAATGTATAAATACCCTTTTAGCAAGTATGACCTAAGTCCGATGATGCACCTATCTCCGTATACCTTATGCATGTTCCTCTGTCATGCGCCAGGAGAACATGACCACAAATCACCGGTAATGTTTCTGTGCCATACACCCTATAGTCCTATTGCTGCTGTTTGGCGTTGTGCCCTTGTTCAAGGGAACCATTTATCTTCTAAGATAACTTGTTGTTATACTCACTTCCTGGACTGGTATCCAACCAATCTTGCGTGGTACGCCACCAATCCGGAGTCGTCTGCCACCACCAATCACGCGTTGTTTCCTCCGGCAACGTTATTGGTTCGTCGGTTGTCTCCGCAGGAGTTGTGCGGTAATCTTCGGTTATCAATTTTCACAAAACAATGGAAATGAAAAAAGACAAGTTCGACCGAGGTGGAGAATTAGAAATGGAAATTAAGTTTCGAGTATAACAATGTACATGATTGTTTGTAAAATCAAAATTGATTCACTACAAATGCAGGATGTACTCGCATGAATTTTCGAATATTGCGTACACACTTTGATTTAGTCTTTGATAGTGTGTTAGCACTTTCTTGTGTTTGCACACTAGCAGTGCCTTTCTAAAATTCATAAAATTCAAAGATTGGGTTGTCTAATGATTTACACTACCATGCTATCTTCACAGAAGCGTTATTCTTGATTGCAGTATGTGGATGTAACTGTGTGTGACGGATGATGATATGTAGGTAGCACGGTCGTAAAACGCCGTAAATTTTTTGAAGTACTAAGACCTTATCACAATGGTCTGCACAATTTGAAATATATTATCCTTTGATAATATATTTGAACCGAAGCAAGATAGATTGAACCCTAAAACTTTAACATTTGCTGTCTTCCTTGTCGATCACATAACTGATAACAATGACTATCTTGAACACAATACATGTAACAGCCAACTAAGTCACTTCCCTCGAAAAGACAACGTGCATTTTCATAAAGAACTCACATTTTCCTTGACCAAATATATACAAAACATTATTTACATTCTTGGTTTGTCAAGAATATATTACCATTAATATTATTGGTAACGATTTACGCACCGGGTCTCAAAAACCGAACATTTTATTATCAATTGAACTTTCTTGGTGAGTTATCCTATACCTGTCTTTATTCACAACGAGTGCCAGTACAATTAGTACAAATTTTAACCCAGTTTAAACCTTGAAGAATTCAGGCATAGCCTAGATTTGACGCATAGATTAAAAGAGCGATCTTCAATGCAGGGCATAAAATATATGAAATCATTGCACTGATGTAGTAAAGCTCAGAAATAACACTGACCACGGGCACTCTGTTGTTCTGCAGTGATAGTGTGAATAATCGGGTAGAATGATTCTATTCATGCAAAATTATTCAAGTCAACATCAGTTTGAAAATAAACCATATGATGGTGAAAACTCTGAGATTGACAGATGACTGTGTGAGAAAATTGATGACAGAATGGCATTTCGACTGAAATACCAGTTTCTATGATTGACTCACGTGATATTCAACAAAAAAGAATAAAACATGGCTTAAGTGATATAGCCCTCTCGCATGCGTTGATATTACCCTGCAGCGTGCAGTGATATAGCCCGTAACCGTACCCGTCGTTTCTGCTTTACTACATCATTGTGTATAGTGGCTTGGTATTTTCTGTACAGTAATGGCGTTTGAAATGGTACAAGAAGGTAGCTTGACTTGCATTAGACGACATTTAGTACATTATAAGAGAAAAGCTGTAACATTTGTCTCCGTTTTAGACTTTAATGTACGCTGACCTTCAACTTCGTATAGCTTTGCGACCGAGCATGAAATGGAACGTTTCACTGCGGTAAGCCTCGACACTTGACAACAAAAATGACGTACGCGACGAGGGCATCATCAATGTTACCGTTATGAGCACAATCCTTTGGGCGGGCAACAAATCGTAATCTTTCCCTTGCTGGCGTGTGTTATTATTTAATTAGGTCGAGTTCAATCCGGTGCAGTTACAGCGACGTACTCATGCAGGCATTATGTAGCGAATGTGTAAGCGAAAGAAAATTCGACTAAGTAATAAAAAGAAACCAACAGAATATAATAGTATATATTCTCTTCTGTGATACTGTTTGCTGGTGAAATTATTATTTTAAAATCAAAATGTAGGTTCGCCGGTAGCAACAAATAACCCCAAAACTATGTCAAGTATGTCAATCATTTAACGCTTATATACTAAAAACAACAGAACGCTCGTGCAATGACAAAGTATATATTAGAAAATTTCACCGATCACAATATGTATCATTCACTCTTATAACAGGTTAGAAGAGCCCGTGAAGACACTTAAAGTCAACTCCAATTCAAGCATGCAGGTATGGTGACTGATAGGTCATTTTCATATATCACGTACACAGTAAGATATATCTTACCATCAGTTGTCCATGGCATTTCCGACGAATACCAATACTCTGCAACATAAAGTAAACACTCAGATTCATAAAGCTAAAAAAAGAGCTCGACGATTGTTATTGGACAGTATCATCGACTATAATAGGTCGAATTCAATGCCAGATTTTATAAATGTCATATTTCCTTTTCACACCGAATTCAATAGGTATCAATTAGGTATGGGGAGGTTAGAATGAAGCCAGTTTGTTTTAATGTCAGAGCATTAATCTGATTTGAATCACAATCTTCAAAGTGTTCCAAAGAAGCCTAACTTCTAGCGAATGTCTTGAGTTTATAAAAATTCAATTCGGAACAAAATATAAAAGATCTGGTTTCAAGAGCGCTTCACACATCCACTTATGTGACAATAGGGATTGGACAGGCATGACGCCATTAATAAAAGCTCTTCAAATGGAAAATTGCGTCATATGGGGTGTTATCAAAGTTTGTATTCAACCCACAGGCCAACTGGAAATTAATAGTAAAATATAATATTTTTTCATATTTATTAAAAATAATAATTAAAAGTAATTATGAAATATTGATATCACATAAGCGAGTTCGTATTTTATCCAGGTTGCCATTCCTTTATGAGGAGGAGAACTCGATAAAAACGCTCTATGTGTATGAGTTGTGTATGACATAAGCGGCCGGCCGGCGCGCAAGCCCGGCCAGGCCGTCCTATATAGTAGGAGTATATAAAAAGGGAAGGTGGCCAGTTTACATAGCAAATTCTCTCTACACGGCTTTGAAAACTGTCTATTTTACTCGTTCCTACCGTTTAAATCGCTATATCTATACTGCATTGCTGATGGTTAAAAAGCTGGCCATCAAATCTGCCTTGTTTGGCCTTTCGTAATTGTCGCCTTGTGAAACTATCGCTCTCCAAATGGTGTGAAAAGTCCGAAAATGCAGTTTCTCAGAGGCTTGGTCCCTGTTCATAGCAACGAACTCGGTTATGTGATATCAATATTTCATAATTGCGATTTATTATTTTCAATAGTATTGAAACAATTATCATATTTTATGCTATTAATTTCCGGTTGACCTGTGTTCAACCTTGCGGTTATAATGATGCGTCTCTAAGGTTCAAGACGTTCAATCTAGAGCCACGGTATTAATTCTAACAATTGATTATTAATTTACAATCATGATATACAAAAACTACCTTTACCCTCTTCAGAAAACTAGGTATACTAAACTAATTTATTTCAGAAGGTTGCAGTGCCTCAAAGTGAGAAATTATCAAAGACAGTAACAATTATAGATTTTTTCTGATAGTTGTTCTGACGTGATACCATTTACTGAAAAACGTACCAGTATTGCTGAAAAACGAAATGTATATACAATGAAATGCATTGTTGCGACATTTTGCCTTTACTCTGAGTGACATCTCTCGGAACACTTCATACCTTTATTGATAGTTTTCTTTCATGTATCAACTCAAGGGGGCGTTGTACTTACCAACACACTGTTTTCCAAAGCAATATTTATTATCAAAGATGACATATAACCCCCGCATGTGTTCAAAAGACAGAGAATCTACAATTTAGTATGGTGGCAATAATTTAATCGAAGGATGAACGTGGTACATTTTGGGTAAAAATTTAAATTTTGGTATTCATGATAGAAATTAACTTAAGTAAAAAACCTTATACTACTTCATGAAATGGAGGGCCAAAGAGAGGCTGTGACAGAGTCTAGACAAACGATAATGAAATGTTCGTTATACTGTGAGGTTATTTATCGAATACCGCCATTACTTCCGAGTACATCGTACTACAGATATATTGTCTAGGATGTGTAGCGATGCGTACGTAGCGTCGACCACAATAATGAGGTACGATGACATGAATTACAGTATGTTGGGATCAACTTAATTGTTTGTATACACAGTTCAAAGTCAAATTTTTGTATGTAAAAGTGAAAAATGTTGCGTTTTTAGAATGCCCTGTGCGTGCTCTTGGTAGTGCGATCGCATGCTGACGGCGGCAGATTTCGAGCGCGTGAAATAGCACAAAGAGCAGAACAAAACTCAACTGGAGCTGTGGAGAAAATGTAGTTGTACAAGGGTTATTTTACATTAAGTTCATAGGTGGTGGCCTTCCATTTTGTGAAATTTAAACATCGTTAGATGATCTTTATAGAACAAAACGACTTGCCCGTGCCAAATAACTTGTACGTCTATTTAACATTTGAGGTCAGTGGAGTCTGCGTTTATTATAATTGGACTGTATTATGATTACATTTTATGACTAACCTTCGTCATAGACGTACGCGCGAAATCCTCTGTTGGTAACTGAACCGTCCGAAGTGAAGGTAATCCATATGGTATCACCGGATGAATAGAAGGAAGAGGGCGTACTACATCCAGAATGTTGGTTAATTACCACGTTTTGGCCTGGAGTGCCTCCATTACCAGCCGATACGAAGTCACAACAACTTTCGGTACAGAAGTCATTCCACCAAATTGACAAATATCTCCACGAAGCAGCTGCGTGGACAAACCATTTACATCTTGCGTTGTTCGGATAATTACTTGGATAGTTTGGCGATTCAATCCTAGCATGGCTCCAATACGACAGATAATATGTTTCACCACACTCATAAGCTGAATAGACAAACATAGGTTAGCCTTCGTGAATTAGAGAAATGACGATATTTCAGGCAAGCTAGTAACTTAATTTTGACAGCTTAGAGCGGTAACTTAGTACAAATGCTGGTATGCAAAAGCTTTTGTAAGATTAAGATGCCGGTAAAAATAAACATATCTACATGTACTTGCATGCAAATTAGCTTTCAAGTGAGGAAGTATAATCATTATGCCATGTCGAAATACTTTCGACATGATTGCAATTACGTCATGCTGCTTGGGGATGTAAAATGCCCATTGCATGATAAAACTGCTGCTTCAAACATGACAAAAAGAAGGATGATGTCCTAGCAGTTGTATGTTTACGGTGGAATTACATCTCTTCAATCTGTGTTTTGATACATTCGGCAACGATACTCTTTTGAATCTGCTATGGTTTGAAAACTTATGAAAGCGGCTGTAGCAGCTATGTAGTGCCGCATGCAAGTTGCAAATATGCAAAAATGCACCGCTTAAAAGTAGACGGTTCTGGTTGTTTGACGTAAAAGTAATTAAACTGGGCCGCCTCAACCACAATATTCCTAAAATTATGCTATAATGTGTTATAATGTGTTATTATTTCGCCAAGTTTAAGACAAATTGTTCCGGCAAAGCATATCCTCAGGATAACTCTTCACGTGTAGAATAAACAATAAAATGGCAAGCAACTTTGTCAAATTATACGATGATAGTAATTGATAAAGCTAGGAAGACTATACTAGAAACTTTAAATTTAAGTGACAACCATTCGTGCACACACCGAGCTTGGTGTTTATTGTCAGAAAGAATCGTTGTTTAAATGCATTGACCCTATTCCGACATACCTGATATTTCGCAAGAAATATTTATTGAATTTTGTGTGCTTTTAGTTGCGTTGGCGGGAATAGGTTTTCCCAATTTAACCTTTTGGTTTCCTAAACATATTCTTAGTCTACACATAAGTACTTCTAGTGTGCACCATGACTAAAAAGCTTACGAACTGATTATAAGGGTTGTTTATATCGAAATATTACGAGGGTTTTCAAGGTCTACTTGTTCGAAAACATGTATAATAATATGAATTTGAATAATTTGAAGCTTTTTTAAGACGACTTGGAAAATTCAATTTTGGTCAAAGATTATTGAATCCATATGTGGAGTTGACAAACATAATGTAGTTTATGGAAATAAAGTTGGCTCTAATATGAAGATATCTTCCCGTCATATGATTCAATGGTTTAATTCTATAATAGTGAATCTCATTGACCATGCTCCAAGATTTGGCAACAAGATAGCAATTATCAGATTTCAATCATTTCTGAATTCACAAAACATCTAAACAATGACCATACATCTATCAAACTCACCGCAGAACATGAGAAGGACCGGTAATTGTTGGATGGCGACCAGACTAAGACAAAACGTTTTCTCCACAATGTTGGATATACATTGACGACTTAAAACGTATCTCAGCAACTACAAGGGCTTGAATTCTGTTTGTATTGGATGATAACCATTTCTGAGGCGATGGTTTTAAAGTAGGGTGATCTTGGATGTCCTTTGAGAAATTTCTGTGTATCTCAGTAACTACAAGTACTAGAAGTTTTGTTACTGTTTCATATTACTATGATCAAATTTTATCCGAAAACGTTTTGATTACCTTTGACTTACTTTCTTGTATCTCGACAACTGCAAAAATTATAGGCATATTATATGTATTTATAAACATAAGGTTCTACTTAAACTGATCACTTTCAGTAAAAGTACATCTCCATAATTATGTGCATACCTAATTTAAGGCTAACAAAATGGTCTGGACAACTTGTATTGTTTCATATGGAGCAGTAAGGATCAGACATTCTCAGCTAACAAGCTGGACCAAAGATTGATTTTGTTGCAAATTAGGTAGTACCATCATGCTTAGGCCCTGGTGATGCTGCTTGCACCATTGATTTGTCTTTGCATTGCAGTGTAAGTACTATATTTGCTCTACATTCTGTATTATCTTTGGTGAGCCTCAATGCGCACAAACGTAGTACCTTGAATTTCATTTATAGAATTAACAGACCTGAAAATCTTTATGTTAAGAGCGTTTATACCAGTTCAGGCATTGGAGAAACATTTATATGGACCCAGACTCTGATGCAAGTAAATAAGTAATAATATCTAAAACTCATAACATAGCCTACCCATGGTATTCTGTACGTGAGATACCGTTTTATAATACTCACTTCCTGTAGTTGTATCCCACCAATCTTGTGTAGTACGCCACCAATCAGGAGTAGTTTGCCACCGCCAATCACGTGTTGTGTCCTCAGCTGTTGACTCCATAGCGATAGTTGTAATGAAATCTTCGGTTGTAATTTCTATTAAGTGATAGAAAAACATTAATGAAAAGCCCCGATTTTAGCCAATCAGTGTTTGCTTGTATCTTCGTAAAATTCAAGTTTTCATCACTACAGTGTTTGCTCACATGCGTGAATTGCCATTCTTGAACAAATCACTTGTGATTCTGTTGTGCATAATTCATGCGACAGAGACGTTTACGAGTTCAAGAGATGTTTTCACTGATGTCACATATGAAATAATATGTAACAGGTCTGACCTGAGAGCGAGCGCAGCGTAGGGTATATCGTCATTGATGTTTTCAGGCAATAGCATGCTAATTTCTGTGTTTAATGCATGATGCATATCTTGGCCATTGAGGTTGGTTGGTGTTGTCAGTTGTTTTCTAGAATAACATTTAGGCCTATAGCAATTTAACTCGGAAATGCCAAGTTCACTAACGAAAATTATTTAAAACTGGTAAATTATATGATTCCGATCAGTTTATTGTATTAAACAGGGGCGGGAACAGGCAGGCTAATGTAAAATACGTACTTAATCCCGTCGGTAGCCAGCTCACGATTTTTAATCCTCGCGTGATTTGACTGTTCGTTCTCGCGAGAGTAGGCTTGTTTCAAAATGGCGGCGCCTAGTGATGACCGAACCCGGCCTTCAAAAGTGATCGAAAATAGTCATTTTGAACCAAATTTCACACTTTCTTTGAAACAGAGAGATTATTTTGTCGAAAATACACATTGTCGAGTAAGATTTGTGGTATATGATATCTTTAATTTCACGTAATCCGTGTAAAAGTATTCAAAATGGCCGCCTCCATGGAAGTGCTCTCTAAATTCATGAAATTTCAAACTCGTAGGTATATAGAGATTCCATTCTAAATTTCTTGTACACGCGTTAGTCTTAATGCTCGCTTCGCGAGCGGCCTTCGGCCGCTCTCGCTGCGCTCGCTATTATGCTCTAGACTGTCTCTCAATTTCATTTATTCCTTCTTTTCCTGTCATCTTCATATGTCTATGATGATTCTCTTGCTATGAAAAATGTGATGAAGAAGAACAATACTGAATGAAATAGCTTATTCATGCTCCTTCGAATGTTCGGAGAAACGCATCTTTAATTAATTTATTAATTCATTAATTAATTCATTCAGAATGTATTTTATTGATTTATTATATATTTATTCATTTTATTTATCGATTTATTAGTTTTCCGATATGTAATGACGACAATACAGGTGTCACAGACAGAGTTTCGGAATATTTCCAGAAAAAGGAAAGGTCAGGAACGTGATTCAGGTATGTGCCATTTCCATCATTCTCACAAATGTCATTTTCCCGTATTCATACCACAAATTGTAATGCAGGATATTGATATCCATGTACCTTTGGTTTCCAGCAGGCAAAGAATCAACGTACTTAGCTTTTCAGTGCATTCAGAAGTCACTAGTTTTCTTTCTTTTCACTTGTGTAGGTGACATAAAAGTGAAGGTGAGAGTAACCGAGATCGTTCCAGAGAATGGAAGAACAGTTGAGGAAGTGGAGAGGGATTTCTATGGAAGTGATGAAGTCAAGGAGAAGACTAGAGAAATTCGTCAGACACTTGATGGACAACATGACGAAATGAAAGTGAAGGACGTTAGTCAAGGAAGTATTTCCTATACGATGTCTTGTCAGTCATTAGATGCACTTGACTTTCTACGGTCAGAATATGAGAAGGGCAGATTACAGGATATGATGGAAGACACATATCTATCTGAGGAACTCTTGGATAGAATCGGAGCATTTCACTTGGCAATCGACACAACCATCGACTACGAAGAATATTTCTTGTGCAGAACAGAGCTGATAGAAAAATACGGTAAATCAACTCACCAGTCACTCTGGCACTCATGGTACCGATAATGTGAAATATTTGCCATTCGTTTGCCTTTTACTTTTTAAAACAGGATTTAGACTTTAAAAAGGCATTGTCTTCGCTTACACACTGTACCAATTTGCTAAATAGCCTCCGGTTTTTTAAGCGGCTTGCTGAACTTGATGTTTCTGAGTGGCTGTTGGTCACTATGGTATAAAGTGTGAGATACAGTAAACCTTGAATATGGTGCAATTCCTTTGAACAATGTGCTTTTCGCAAAACGAAAGAAGACTATGAAAAAATAATATGATTCGACAAGAATGTGCATGTATATACTACTTATCATTATTCTCTGCCAATGAGAACACTGACAACTTTGTTTTCATCGGTTCAACTGTTTTTCCGTCAATGTTAACCATGTAACATTTAAAATTCTGTAGTTCCTGTTTTACTGTAATAATGCAAGTGAATGCTTATGTGTCATTTTTGTTTTATAAATGTAGGGTTACCTATGCAGTAAATAGATACTGCAGTCATTCAACCCAAAGAATCAGACACCACTGAAAGTACGTTCAAAAGAGTGAACAGAGCCAGAGAACTCCTGAAAGAATTTGAAAGTCAAGGCGATCAGGTGACTGAGAGCCAGATAAATATGCTTGATGAGCTTTTGCAAGAAAAGGAGGAAAAGAGACGGATAGAGCATGAACAATCCCTACAAGAATCTGAGAACCAGATGTTTGAACTGCAAAGGAAGGCAGAACTTTGTGGAAAAAGTATGACGAATTCATAAGAATTACACACACACACACACACACACACACTCACACACACACACACACACTATATATATATATAGATATATATATATATATATATATACACCTGTTTGGAAACTACTGTGCTCGACGCCAAAGCAGAACATTATAAAAAAATAGAAAATACTTTAAATACAAAGTAAAAGTGATGGTATCTGTTAATATATATACATTCATCTTGCGATATTCAGACAGACCTTCCTTTTCTGCATGCAGTTTTCTCATTTGTTTGGTTGGGTCGCACCACGATAGAGTGTATAGCGTAGTATAATGGTATATCCCATTCATACTAATGAGAGAAAAGACAACAGGTAAAGTGATTTCTTTGTGAAGATTGCAAAATGCATGAAACTTCTGAACATCATTCAGCATTCTGATAAATTTATTAATATCATAAACTAGTGACATTTTCACTATGACTCATAACCCCTTCTATTCCTGTTATTCATCATAGATTTTTACTTGTTTGTTGAAACATGCAATGATACAAGCTTCTATGTGAAGTAAAATATTCAAAATTCAATATTTCTTACAATCCAACCATTACAAAATCATGATGATTGGTCAGTCTCATAAACATTACGTTTACGTTTTTTGTACGTGGCACACAAGTTTTGTAGATAACATTGTAGATAAAAAGGACCGACTCATTTGAGTGTCTGGATAGAACACACAAGATAATTGCTAAATTAGTTATCGAGTTTATAGCAGAGACCAAAGTTAATTAGGACAGCACTCTGGCTAAACAAACCATAATACACCGTATACGTACTAATGCCAATCTGTTTTTATAGACACACAAGGATAAACGGTGGAGTTGAGAGTTACATGATTAGTATAACACTCAAATGAGTCGGTTCTTTTTATCTACAATGTTAAATACAAACTTGTGTGGGACGTACAAAAAAGTAAACGTAATGTATATGAGACTGTCCAACCGTCCTGGTTTTTTTTTTTTGCTGTAATATCGTGTTTTTTTTGCAGATCCTGCAATGTGTTCTCAGTTCAAACGACCACCATCTGCCTCTGCCCTCAGACAGATGCATCTACTGTCACAGAATAATGAAGGCCTGGAGGCAAAGGTCAACAAACTTACGATAAGTGGTTGGATGACAAGATCACAGAATAGAGACAAGGGTCGAAGAAGGAAAAATTTACAAACGGTGATAGTTGAGGGAGACAGAGTAGAGGAACTTAAATTAAATACTATCTTCAGTAAGTTTGTAGGTGTGAAGACGGAGGCCCGAAACTTGGAAATCAATCATCCTGAAATGGTGAAGAAAACTGACAAGTTATCAGCGTATGCAGATAATATCGTCCGTGAAGCAGAAATCCCCGAAGAAACAAAAGAAGTGTACCTGGATGTGAGACGAGTTGAGGAAGGTTAGTTTAATTTTTGTTTATATTGTCAATGTGCTTGTTGGTGTATCAGTAAAATTCATATTATTCAGATAATTAGAGACCCAAGCCTATCGGGTGCCCCCCCTTGGTTTCATTCGAGTTTCTTTCTCTCTTTCTTTCTTTCTTTCTTTCTTTCTTCCTTCCTTTCTTTCTTTCTTTCTTTCTTTCTTTCTTTCTTTTCTTTTTCTTTTCTTCTTTTTTTTCTTCCGTCAATTCTTTGCCAGCTTAGATCTGGAAAACCGCTGGATGTACACTTCCCAAAACTTGATAGAGTACTCATGGCAAATGAAAGGTAGTGCACCTAACCCTTGAAATTTTCATTAGTCACTGACCTGGCGGCCATATTGTATTTTATGAAAACCCAAAGTTGGCTTTTGCTTGTGACCAAGGGGTCTGGTCAATTCGAAATTCGGTGGGTAGCAAGCATGTCCTCTGTTTTTTTTTAGATTTATTAACAAAATCATTAGAGGTCACGTGACTTTGGCCGCCATATTGGATTTTAAAAACATTCAAATTTAATCTACAAAAATCTTTAACTCCATTACCAACATAACATTTGAATTGAAATTTTACAAATATCATCACAATTAAGAATACTATCTCATTAACCAAAGGCATTTGGATTGGTGACATGGTTTGGCCGCCATATTGGATTCTTGGTAAACTCCAGTTTAATCTATAAAAATCATAAACTCTAGAACCAAAACACGGTGTGAATTGAAATTTTACTCATCTTACCAAAAGTGTGAGTACTATAACCTTTGTGGAAAACATTTGGATAGGTAATATGTGGTTTGGCCGCCATATTGGATTTTTTGTAAAGTGCAATGTACAGAAATCTTAACTCCAGAACCAACATACAATTTAAACTGAAATTTTGCTCACTTCATCACTATTTAGAGTACTATCGCGCTCGCCAAAAATATTGGATCACTCACGTGGTTTGGCGGCCATATTGGTTTTTGTGAAAAACCTATGTTTACCGCCCAGTAATGTTCAAAAATGTATTTCTCCAGAATCGATGCACTATTTGAACTTAAACTTTGCTGGTATCATCCTTAGGGTGGGCACTTTCCAGTTTACGAAACGCATACGCATGGGTCACATGGTTTGGCGGCTACACTGGTTTTCAAAAAAACTCAACAATAACCACGAGATGATATTCAAAACTGTTTTGTAGGAGAACAAGAAGACCCTTAAAGCTCAAATCTTGCCCAAAGTGTATTCCGAGATATTACTGTCAACCATGGTGACAGCTTGGATCCCACCAACACTGCTTTCAACTTTAATTATCATTATTATTATATATCTACCAAATAGAACAATTGGATGTTGCATGCGCTGGAAACGCTGTATGGATCGCCCGTCCAATTCTGTTCCTTACCTTACCTTCATGTGCTGTTGTGCAGTGCATTCTGTGGCTGCTTCTCTGCGTGCAATATTTGCCGGTTTTCATGGGCCTAATTGGCGATTGCCAGAATATGTCTCTCGCTATGCATGTGTAGTGCACAAACTTTTAAGCGCGTTCATGATCGCGTTCCACACTTAATTTTATGAATAGGTAGAAATTTTGCTGAAACGGCATCAAAATGGTCAATATCTTGCCCGTTTGATGCCGCAGGCGGAAACGTAAGATGGAGAATATGTTATTTCGAAAATACCACAAAGGGTGCACGAGGACTTGGTGCGAGGCATTGCCATCCGTTTCAAATCGGGCGTTACGCCATGCTAATGTCTTCGTGCATCCTTTACGCATTCAGTAATTACAGGGGGTGG
>LD343428.1:116679-135429 GCA_001465055.1 Ptychodera flava | reverse complement strand
ATATTAATAAACTTACTGAATTGAATTTTATCCTGTATTTCTTTTCAGCTTTATCAACCTCGACACATCAATATCATATCGACAATCAGTTTGAAAGGAACGGAAGAAAGGCAGAATAATTCCAGCTGAGCTGCTCCCAGCCATTTTTTCAACCAGCACCACCATATGTACTGTTGTCAATTAATAATTACTTGTAATACCAAATACGAAAAAAATAGTTTTGCCGAGTATCTTCCAAACATCTATTGGAAAGTATTGTTCACGCATGTTTGCATAAACACTACCTTAAGATCATACACAGGACCTGGTGTCACATATCCGGAAATAGCGAAGTAATATTATAAAGTTTTCTCTCTTCCTAGTTTCACACATATCTTTTTCGATAGGGTGGACGTAATGTCATCCTCCATCTTGCATCCGCCTCGCCTTCAAATTACAACCTTCAAATCAGATCTAAACGTTCTCATTCTGTTATCGTTTACAAAAATGTAGTTTTCAATATAAACCTTACTGTAAACACGACAACAGCATTTTGTTCACAGTACATAATACCAGACTACACAAGATCACAATGAACATACATATCCGATGATCTCGTCACACCAAGTTGTGACGTCTTCCGCTGAGGTCAGTTAGAGGGTGTTCTTCTCAGTGTTCTTAGTGGCGTGAATTCAACTTAATGTCAAGATATAACTGTATAGTGATGCACTGTAAGTGCAGAATTTCCTTTACGTAAATGTTTCTTTAACGTAAATGTTTCTCATAAAGAGAGTGCAGTAGACACAAAGCAGGCAAGAAAGAAATTTGGATTTTGATTACTATTTATGCTGAATTTTATGAGAAATTATAGAAACAGGTGATTATCCTTTGATTGTCTGATTGATGTGAGATATATTTGGTCATCATAGTCTGGTTCCCTGACCCATCTCTACCGCTGGCCGCGCTGCTATAACAAAAAGAGGGTCAGGTATGGGCCAATGTTCTGAATGTTTCAGTCAGAACTTCAACTGCATACTTATGAGACGGGATCATGTGATCAGCGCATCTGTACAGTGCACAGTGGCAAACTTGGAATTAGATGACGAAACATCAAACGTTGAAGTTGTTTGCACGGTTTCACTTTTAAGTCTCCGACTCTGTTGTTCTATGATGAAATTCTATGGTGAAATGACAATTATGGTCTTTGATAATTATTCTTGGTGATCATGGTGGCCTTTGGCATGTACGGTAACGACTAAAACATAACTCATTGTTTTTTCATTTAATGTCAACGTAGGATGCTTGGTTTGTGAAGCTATGGAGTTAAAATGACTCCATGGACATGCGAAATCTAAATTCGAAGGTAGCTCCAAGTGATAAATTCAACGCAATCACTATAGTCGTACTATTGACAATGATAGCTATAATAATAGTCCATGCCTGACCCTATTTTCGTTAGCAGCGCAGCCAGCGGTAGAAATGGATCAGGGGACCAGACCTACGAAAATAGGGTTACAGCAGGTATGGGCTATTGTAAGCATGGCTATAGTATTGGTCAACAGTACACGCAGTGTGACAGTTTTTGGACGACCTCAGTTTTCGGACATTAATGACATTCTGTTCGTTGTACTCACTTCGCTCCGTATTGATAGCGTTTTACAAGTCATGTTACCGCATATTAAGTCAGGTGACGCTGCTGTCCCGTTTTGAATAGTTTTTTTTTCCGGTAGAAGCTATTTCGGGCGCTACAAACTGGGCGAAGTTAACACACCGTACGATAGAAGGTGTCGAAAGCAACACACAGAGACAGCCCATATCCGATATGTAAGCATCATACACGTCGAAATATGGTTGCGTCGTCCATGGATTAAACGTAACTAATTTATCACGAAATTTTTACAAACAGTTTTCTAAACACATCAAAATTGAAAATCGGGGGTTTGAAGTTTCAAAATATCAATATTTAGCCCCTATAATCACATTCCAACTACGACGTCCGATTACTACGATAGCAGTCCGATTACTACGCACGCAATATAGGGTCATCAATTTGGCAACTTTGACCCCCTAAATACCACTTCCGTCACCATGTCACGTCTGAGATAAAAGTCATAGACGATAATTATCATTTCTCCACGAAAAACCATCATAGACCAACGGAGTCGGAGACCTAAAAATGAAGCCGTGCAAACAACTTAAATGTTCGACGTTTCGTCATCTAATTTCCGAGCTTAGGGACGGACCATTAGATCATTAAATTGTGGAATTTTTTTTTTACCTTTGTAAATTTCAATTTTTTTTTCAAATGAGAAAAGCTGTGCTAATTTTTTTTTCTGAGCGAAATTTCAGATTTATAATTTTGTCTAGTGCGACGCTGTCTGAGGATACAATGTACATCCATATCACTAGCGCAAATAAGATTATGTGCTGTAACTACAACATACATATGGCCTAGTGATTTATATTGCTGATAGATTTCGCAAAATATTGCAGATCATCTTGCGCACTGAATGTCCAACAGTACTGCCTTATACAGGAAAAGAACGAAATGAAGAAGTGGTGGAATTAGAGACTGATTTTTGCACAACCAATGACAGTCCATCCGTCACTTCTGGTTCTGTAAACAATTCTGAACAGATGATTCATATAAATGAGACAAATCAGAAAAAAGACAATGTTGGCAATGAGTTTCCCTCCCTGTATGATGACAGTGTTCTCTGTAGGATTTTTTTAAAATAGAGGTTGAAGATGTGGTGCGAAGAACCACAAGCGACCACACTAGCGGTCGTGAGGGGAGGTCAGGAGGGGCCCCTCCTGCTGTTAGAGCTTTTGAAAAATAGAGATTAAAATGGTGTTATTTCGTGGCACTTGGGGAGTAGTTTTTTCAGATTACACACCTTCCTCTGAAACATGGTCTTCTTGATCCTCAGTGGCTTCCAATAGTTTTGAAAATTGATTATTTGGATTTCCTGGCTTCCCTTTCTACTGTGTGGTGAAATGCCTACATTCACTCCGCCAAACATCATGCATTCTCATGATTTACAATTGATTTTGACAAGCTGAGAAGCTGTTTGCAAAATATAGTGAAATTTGCATATTTGTGTTTTAGGGCAATTTTTGCCCCTTTTTTGATCAAAACATCTATTTCTCTGTAGCAGCATGTCCAAATTGATTGGATGTGTTTAGATGTGGTGAAATTTCAAAATTTGTTCTTTTTAGGGCAATTTATGCCTTTTATGGTAAAAAAATCTGTATTCTCTGAAAGGGCTTGTCCAATTTCTTTGAAATTAGCTACATAAGTCCCTTAAGATTTGTTTAAATCATGCTTTTCTTTTGTGGTGGAAACATTCTTCAAATAATTGTCATTCAGGATTTGCTACACACAAACGATTAGTCATGCAGATTTATTCAGTATTTGCTATAGAGAAACCTTCAAAGTTCAACCCTTTTGTGTGTTTTTGTGTTAGGATTTGTTGGATAGATGGCATTCTACGTAGTGGATTGTTAAATGTTAAAAAATGTGTTGCTGTTGTTTTTAAGGCTGTTTTTTGAAAAAAAGAACTGGAAATGCCTTTTTAAAATAAAAAATAATACATAATGAATTGATATGTTGTTTTATTATTATTGACATGTTTCTACTTGTTCACCCATTCTTGCATTCATCATTGCAATAAAATGCTGTGAAAAAAATGAACCTGATGTGGCCTGCATCTATTCACCTTGATCTTTAAAGACGAATATATAACTTTCTGTTTTGACAACCATACCATAGTTTCAATGATTTTTACCTTGTGTACTACCTGCTTGGTTTGTACGCAGGAAAGAAGTAAAAAACAGGCTCTATAATTTTTTAAGTGATCAGAATACAAAAGTGCTGAGAAGATAAGATTATCACAACTTCCAGTATGAGTAATATAGTCACTCTAAATGTATACAATCAAATTTAAAATGTGCCTGGAGGATGTACTAAAAAAACAGAAAGCTGCTTCCTGTCGGTAAAATCTGAAACACATAGGGCCGAAGTCCCTGAAGCTACTATAGACATAGATACAAAATTAAGTATTTCCTGACTGTATGAAATTATCTCAATAAGGTCATCCCAGGGACCTGTAAACCAAATATTAAAGCTGTCTAACCAGCGGTTTTGAAAAAACAAGTCATTGACAATGACACAGTCCCCACTTGTTAATGGGTACTTTAACTCTTTTCCTGACAAGTCCATATTTCACCACCAGGTCAAGATGGTAAACATTAATGAAACACAACATATTCCATATGGTGTATTTTATCATAATACTGTGCATTTGAAGGCTGTTGAAACATAAATACTGTTAACTTGATTTGTTGGACTAAAGATGTTATAGCAGACCAAGCCAAGTGGGTGAAAATACGCCATGTTTTGGCTCAAAACCGCTTTTTACTGACTTGGCTGATAGGGAATTGATACTGTCTGGCAGGAAAAGGGTTAATTACATGTCCTCTGAGAGGACTACTGTAAGCTGCCATACTAATTACAAAAGGTCATTAAAATGAATCAATTAGTAGTTGATCAACAGGATGCTGCATATTTGACCACAAATGGCAAAAATTGACCCAAAAATACAAAAATTGAAGATTTCATCAATTTTCAATATATCATACTAAGACAACCCCTAGAAACCTGTATACCAAATATCAAAGGCGTCAGACAAGTAGTTTTTGAGAAACACATTTTTTGACAAAAATGGCAAAAATTGCACCAAAAATACAAAATTGCAGATTTCATCATATATTCAATATATCATATATAGTTCATCTGTAGGAACCTGCATACCAAATATCAAAGCTGTCAGACGAGCAGTTTTGATGAAATAAAGTTTTGATCAACAAAGACAAAAAGAATCCTTAAAAATACAGATTTGCATATTTTATCATAAGGCCAAAGTAAGTAAATTCTTTGTTTTGCGTCCACTCAAAATCCTAAAAGGTACGCGGGTAAGCGGCTAAAAACACACACAGAATATTTAACACAAAATCTGTTTGCCTTTATTGGACAATTTTTCTCAAACAACATGAATACTCCTGTCACAGTGTGACACGCTGTACGAACACTGTATGCATTTAACACGATTGGAACTAAGTTGGGATAATTGGATGAGAGTAAATATAACGAATGTTTGATGAAATAGAAATTTTTACAGCTTAAATTTTACAAAATGATAGAATACTGTAAAAATTAAAATAGTTTTATCGAAAAAAACAACAAAAACACGTCAATTGTTGTATTTCCCTTAAATCGTATTCATTCCTATGAAAAGGAGATATTTTTGTGTAAATGTCATAAAAAACGACACAAAATGCATAAAATGTGTCTAATTAATGACTTTGAGTCGGGGCACTTTTAAAATGTCCCTTACTTTATTGTCAATTTGGGGCTTAATAAACACTAAATGTAGTCAGGGCACTTTTGAAATGACCCTGACTAACTAAACCTTAAATCGATCGAAAAACTTCATTTTGGTTGGGGAAAAGTAACAAATTGAGATTAAAACAAGTATTTCAGTACCAAAGAAAGTATAGACAAGTTCACATATTTTCATTCAAATATAAATATTGTTCATAAGTATTGAACAATATTGCATTGTATGGAGTCATGCAATGATTCTTACTCATAACATGAGCGCAATATCGCAAATTTTGAGTAAAATTTTAAAGATGGTTAGTAAATATGGTGTAATATTTAACAAATTCTTTAAATTTTTGAGAAATTGTGCCAATCCAATTATCCCAATTTAGTTCCAATCGTGCTATTTTCATAACAAATGGATCAAAATAAACAGTCATCCTTTGACGTTTGCTTTTCTCTTATAGTTTAAGATTTATTTCTTGTGCATTCAAAGTGTCCACATGTCAATACCATTGCACAGCAACTTGACAGCCTCATGAAATTACTTAAATCTGGACAGTTTGAGGAATGGGTACACTATAACAGTATACAGTGGCGGTCTTTTGTCCTCAAGTTCTTGTACGTTTTTTTTCAAGTTTCTTGTAGTGTCAATGCTCTGATGGAATGTCATCGTTTTGCTGAAAGGTGCCTGTTTTGAAAGAAAACACCAAACAGAAATGGTAACTTGCAGCCTCTGCATTCAATTTTAGAAAGATGGGCCATCAGAGAAAAGAAGAAATTGATGATATAATCGACAAAAGTATTCCCTGTAGCTTCCTCGGGACCATTTGTAAAACCAGCACCTTTCCTTTCCATCAAATAAAAGAAAGCATTTTGCAATTTTCAGTCTCCACACACAGACTCATCAGACCCAAATTTAGGTGGAAGCTCCACATCTATATTCCTTGCACTATCAAAGTACCACACCCCAGATTGATTGAAAAGATGAAGTATCATGACATAAATGAAAATATTCTACAGTGGGTCAAAGCTTGATTGACAAATACAAAATAGTCATACATGGAGCATCATCTGAATGGAGAATACGTCACAAGTGGTGTCCCAAAGGGTTCAGTTCTTGGACCAGTACTCTTTTTAATGTACATCAATCATACTGGCGGTGGAATTAGTTCTGAACTCAAAAATTTACTGACAATACCAAGACATATCATCCCTTGCGAAATTGTAGTGATCCTGAAATTCTACAAGCTTATTTATACAAGCTACAAAAAATGAGTGAACACTGGCGGACGCATATTGGCTACAACAACCCCTTTAATAAATACTGAATGAACAATATTTCACTTGGACGTACAACTGAAGAAAATGACTTGGGTGATCTACTTCATTCTACCTTAAAACCTTCAAGCAAATGTGATTAGTTTGCAAAAAAGCAAACAGAATGTTGATCTCATCAAACGATCATTGTCGATAAAATCAAAAAATGTCATTCTTCGTCTTTACAAGCAACTTGTGAGACCACAGCTCGAACATGCAGTACAAGCTTGATCACCATGGCTACAAAAGGATATAAAAATCTTAGCACGGCAAATAATACCTAAACTCCAACACTACAATTATCAAAATAGACTTAAACAGCTTGGTTTAATAACACTGGAACAAAGAAGAATTCGCGGCGCTGATGATTCAACTCTAGAATTAGTTATCAAAGGCCATGACCACTGTAACCTTTCACTTGAGTTAGCAGCCGACTCGAGAACTTGAGGACACTGTCCCAAACTTCATGAACAAACCGTTCGACTTAACACAGGAAAGTACTTTTTCAGCAAGAGTTGTGGACACCTGGAATAAATTACCAGCCGATGTCATTAATGCAGAAAGTGTGACGTCCTTCAAGAGCAGCTACGACCGCCTTCTACAAGTTTGAACTTTCACAGAGGGATTCTAATATACTTTCCCATACCAAAAATGAACAAAAAAGTACGTAAAGGCCTTTCGTTTACAGGACTGATTTCAAGTTTCAAGTTAAAATGGACGAACTAACCAAATTTTTGGCAAACCTAAAAGACCGATTAACTAGAATAGGCCTCAACACTTTCCGATTTTTCCGTCTACCATACTCTCTGATTCGTGGTACCCAAGTCCAATCGGCCGACTGAATCTCTCTCTGTTCAAGTCCCAATTGCTCGCAATGACCATGCCTTCAAGTTGCCGTGCAAAGGTTTCCTGTTTTTTAACTTCGATAATTTCCTTGCTTTCATCCATTTTTTATCGTGACAACAAAGCCACAACAGGCAAAGCCACAACACACAGCGAGAACGTGAGGCCCCGGCGTGAGGCTGTGAGTATCAACAGGGGTAAATGTGTAGAGAGTAGTAGTACTGTTTCACGTCACCACATGGTCCATTAGTAAAATATGTCTGCCGTAAAGGAGTGTTTCGTCGCAAAGTTAAAAGCCAGGACTTGTTTTTGCGACAAAATAGCGCCACCAACGGCGAATTTTTGAAAGGAAAGTTTGTGGTTTTTTTTCCCGAAAAATCTCCAAAAACCTAGGCGCCCGCGGAGGCAAAACAAAGAATTTACTTACTTTTGCCTAATTTGAACAAATCTAAGTTGGGTTATCCCTTTGGACCTGTATACCAAATAACAAAGCTGTCTGACCAGCAGTTACGAAAAAGAATTTTTTTTACCAAAAGCGCCTTTTTTGGCGCTAATTTGCATATTTTCAAGAATAAAAAAAAATAAAATAGTTTCTCAAAATCATATTTTTCATCTACACAACAAATATCAAATCAGTAATAATGCGGTTCTCAAGATATTTGAGTGGACAGACGCCTCAGAAATGGACATACATACATACATACATACATACATACATACATACGTACGTACGTACGTACGTACGTACGTACGTACATACATACATACATACATACATACATACATACATACATACATACATACATACATACATACATACATACATACAGACTGACGCCGGACGGATACCCATCCCAATAGCGTCTATAGACTATAATCTGTAGTAGCTAAAAACTCAAGATATTAAAGACTCTTGTAGACTTTTTTTATGCATTTGTATTCTTATTTATTTATTTACTTTGTATTTTGCAAAATAGTTTGAAGATTTGTTTTCTAACTTTCTGCTCTGAAATTTTTTTATGTTTTTGACAGATGTTCTGATCCCATGATCTTGTCAGGTGACCGTGCTCATTAATATGTAGTCAGAATTGTGACTGAAATATTAGCCTATACCTGACCCTACTTTCGTTTGCAGCACAGCCAGCGGTTTAAATGAGTCAAGGAACCAGACTAGGGTCATCATTTATGTCTTCTTAAATGAAAAGATAAGGTCAAAGTTCATGGAACATGCAATGATTGCTTCGAAAGTTTAATGTTATACAATTATTGTAATTTTTCCAGTGGCAAACTGTTTGTTGTACATTCTTTTTTCTCTTTGCTCTTCCCCAAAAATGTGTTTTCAGTTTTGTCAGCAGAACTCAAGAGTTATTAAAATTCTGATGCTAAGGTGTTCATATTGTAATGTTATGAAATTAGTATTTAATTAAAAGCAGTCCCTCAAAGGGAAAGCTAAGCTTTTACTGTTACTCTTTTACTCTTACTGCTGATTGTAAGTGCTTTGTTTTTATCACTTAAAATATTGCCTGTTCATGATTTTACGTGCATCCACCTTGAAGAAGATTAAAGTCATGAAATAATGAGCGGTGAAAGAAATAATCAAATCAGTTGGAAGCCTTTAAAGATGATCAAAATCTAAACTTTTCTCTGAGATGATTAGGAGAAACACTAATTGATTACTGCAAACGATAGCACATAGTTTTCATTTTCACCCGAAATGATGTATAGCACCATAGACACGCCCTACTTTACGGTCTTTAATTTTATTATCAGTTTCATGAAATTATATTAACTTTGATTAAGGTAGATTTTTAAGGTATCTGTGAGATTTGTGGGGTACACCAGTGATCACCAAGGAAACCATGAGATGTTGACTTCAGTTTAATTTTCTCACTTTCAATCTTGTGATACAGCAAGGAAATATTAAAGAAGTTTTAGCATTAAGCGAATGATTGAAAAATGAAAAAGTTTATTTCATAGTAAAATCCATAAATTAAATGACTCACTGCTTGTCATGTGTCCAGAGATAATGAAATTTCCACAATCTTAAAACTTAATAGCAATGCTATAATAAAAATCCACTGCTTCATTAGGAAAAACAAAATATTGCCATGATTATAACGGTGATCCAAAACCGGTAATAAATGTCAAACATCTGCTTTGAAGTTCTTATAGTTTCTTGACTATTGCTTTTCATAGCACCAGAGATTGGCAAATTACTGCCCATGGAAACAAAGATTGACACATCTACTCTGTTGTCTTTATGGGTCCCTTTAGTTGCCATTTAGTAGTAATCTCTGTGTTTTTCTGACCCTTTCCAATTCCACCACACGCACTGCCATACTGATGATCTCACACTATAAACACACTGTACTTATCAACTGTAAGCTTTTATTCCTTACATCTCAGTGTGTCACAAAGAAAGTCATAATGTGAAGACATAACTTCTCTAAAGACACAAAAAAGAGCTTTTTTGTCTTAAAGGTCAATATTATAGTTTGGTACTTCCTGTACATACACTTGATTTGAAAGGAAACTTCTTGGAATTTTGGAATTCAAGTAAACACCTCCCCAATCCCACCCCAGCACCCCAGGATTCCTCCTTGCTATGCCACAGCGAAAAATATGTGACCTCCTTTGCAGTTTTCCATGTTCAGCAGGACCTCCCTTAAACTCAATTGGTTTAAGTCAGTGACTTTTATAAAATGAAATTATTTGTGACAATTTTTCTTGAGTCTCTCCTATTTCGTACAAACCTTTTTTGAAATTTGATCAGACACATTACGTTTGTGTCCTCACAGTAAAGGTATTTAGTTTGAAAATCCCCTGTATCGCGTACACCTTACTCATTGCCTTCACCCAATTAATATGCTTTATATGAAAACACAACACATATTATCGTGTTCACCCTCTCAAACATTCACAAATCATGGACTTGAACCAATTAAGTCAAGACCTCCCCGAGATTTCGATAGCCCAACAAGCATGGCAATAGAGTAATATGATGTCAAAACTATAATAATCCAAATCATACAAGGTAGTAAATTACCAGGTCCTTTAGTGTAAAATATAAAAAAGAAAATATTTTACAAGATAACGAAGGACTGTATGTGAGAACGTGTACATGTTGTCGAAATGTACGGGATGGCAAGTCAGAAACTCTTTACCCTACACACACAGACACTAAACAATTCCTACCGGCTGACAGGCTTGGTTGCCCATTTAAAAATTACATTGCAAGCCTATACTGTGAAACAACACTTAGTCATCCGTCTGCTGTTTGCCGCTACTTAATTAAAATAACCAACCATGTAGTAAATTTTGAAACAACTTTACAAACAAATTACACAAGTGTGATAACATTTGATTTAGAAAAATTTCACTGTCCATTCTTATCTGCAAACCATTATCAAGGGCCAGGAGTAGCGGCAATTTTTGATGATTTTTCCACTAGATTTGTTTGTATGTTAATTGCAAGTTCTTCTTCTAATTGCAAACACATGTTGACACACCTAATATGCAGCTTGACAACAATTTTGAATTCTGGTTCAAACCAGAATTTACTTGTCAACAATTACAATACAGTTTTACACCTATCAAGGCAGAGCTGACAAGCTCAACACTGTGTATCTCAGTATGCTTGGGGAGTAAAAGAAACTGTCGTTAATGCATTCACAAATTGTAAAAAAAAACAGTTGTAAAAGTTTGCAGCTACTGGCCCTTTAGGAAATTTTGATTTTCACAATCTATCACAGACTGTATATCCTCAAATCAAATTTTGCTTTATTCTATTTTTGTTTTGATAGACTGCATAAAGTTATCATAATGATGGACAGTTTTTTTGCAATAAAATTGCCCATTCGACTTGCATTAGAACTATCCGACTCTAATAAAAATATTATACATTTTATACAAATAGTATCCAAAAGAATCGGATGTAATTACATATTCCACTTCATTTTTTTCCATGGTTTCCTGGAAAATTTCTTGTCTGTTAACATTTGTACCTGCACATACTTGCACTGAAAAATATTGCAATGCTGTTTTAAATGCAAGCTACGTACATTACCATTTCACAAGATTTCTTTTGCATGTCTATGGTCCCAATTCTTTAGAGGTTTGTTACTGAAGAATTTATATTTAAAAACAGCATAATCTGAAGTCAATATCATGCGCAAGCAATTATCTGTTAAGAATAAATGTACACAAAAGAAGTCCAAGGTTGCAAAATGTGGTATAATTGTGATTTCCAATTACATCTTGTATTTGCAGTATGTACTGTAACACTGTAGTTCTTCTTCAAATCCTTATACACTACAGGCCATCCAGAAGTTGTACAGGTCGATGTAGCTGTAAACAACAATAGGTGACTGTGAATGACTTCTCTTCTATGTTAGTTACGCCGACATAGCTTACACAGACCGGAAGGTACATTGTTCACGGACTCTGCCTGCACTTTCTTCAAACACAAGGCAAGAATCATCTCCAAGGAACACATCTTCAACTGCTTATAAATCATGTACCAGAACTACATGTAACTAAAAATGCTTTTATAAACTTTTATTATACTTTTCAATGCTCAGATAAGCTTATGTAAAAAAATATTAAATATCCAAAATATTTTGTCTCTAAAGTGTGTAACGCCAACAGGGAGGCTAAAAATAGTGGAAATAAATATACATAATACATTTGTAACATTCTATGGCTGAAAACGCCATGGAAGATACAGTATGGATGTCTCTTTATAAAGGTTGAAGTAATATCAATCAAGGTATATCAGGTAGCTAGGCTATTACAACATGAAAAAAAGTAGAACAAAATGATCATCTGCCAGTGACCTTAGGTTGGCCACCACAATGGTGGACCATAAGTTACTGATCGAAACTTGTTTGTCTGAACGGGAAAGTGCAGTTGGTTAGACTGTCATAAATCATCAGTATAGTGAGTTTGACTGCACACACATGTTTGTTCATGTCATTAGCAACATTGTTAAAAGTTCCAATTGTTTTAATATCAAGGTTCAGCTTATTAGAATGAAACCACCATAATGAAAGCAACTGACTTTTTCTAAAATTGTAAACGACTGTACTCCTTGTGGTGCAAGATTTGCAATGGCACACACAGCCTAGGTGACCTCATCACTAATGCAACCAGGTTGGACTTTGACCCTAAAACTGTGACTGCTTCCGTGTACCTGATACAGACTGTTGGACTATTTCCAAAATCACATGAGCTGAGCTGTTTGTTTGACCAAGCTGGATTTGGCTAGAAGACTTCCTTGCTGTGAGTATTAATCTTCTAATTCCAGCTCATTTTTCGTGATATACAGTTTAAAGACCTCAGTAAGAACAGTTTCAGTTGTTCATACATATAAGATATTTGGACTGCTTCAGTTTTCAAGTCATTTAGGGGCTATGATACTGGGCAAGGTTGAACTTGTTGTTAGGTCTGAACAACACTTCCTCCAAACAAAAAAATTAGTCAAAACATTTTCTGCTTTCTGTGGTGGTAAAAACTGTTACACCTAATTTTACAAATTTTATCATCCATAAACTTGACTGACAGTCAGGACTGCAAATTAGTATATCCAGGAATTACTAAAATGTCATAAGCGCCATTAGATACAGGAATATGCCCCCTGATGTGAGTCTCCACCCTTTAATTAGACTTTATAGGTTTGACAGTAACATGAAAAATATGCCAATTTGTTTTGCTGCCAAGTCTGGTTTCTTAAGTGCAATAAAATTTTGTACAAATTATTCAAGAATACTCTGTCAAAAAATTAACATTACTGCAAAGGAGTGGCAATGGTCATCCTGTAAGACTTCTTTAATTCACAATGAGATCGACAATCTTATTTACATGTGGTAAAATGGTATGTTGTTGAGCATTGGTGGGTGAATACAAAAAGCCTTTTCTGACCTCGCATGACCTTTCTGTACTGAAGAGTACAGACAAACAATCCTGGCAATGCTCTATGAGCAAAACAACAACTTAGCCACGACTAAACAAAATTTTTATGTGTATAAAAAGTTTGTAGAAGTACACACCCAAACCTACTTGTCTCCGGGCCACAAAACTGCAAAAAATTCCATGGTGGCTGCTGTAGGAAACAACATCTTCTAGCCGGTGTTAAATCTATACATATAATGACAAAAATTGTTTTAACAGGGACAGATAATGTCTATCAGTAAATATATCCCATCCAACAACTACATCTACTGAATATAACTACCGGCTGCCAGGATGCTCGACGGAAAAAGTTAGCAGTCAAGCACCTCCACTCTTCATACATAAAATGTAAATGTTACTTTATCAATACCACCATCATACATAAACACATGTGCTGCCATTTGATCAGAGCTAGCGACATTGTGACATATCAAAGTTCAAACCTATTGGATAAGTTGTTTCAGAGAAGAAATTGCGTTCAAAATTGTTGAAAATTCTCCCTACAATTTGCCCCAAAATATTCATATGTAAATCAATCATTACATGATTTGAACACATACAAAAAAATTAAAATCAAAGTTAAAAATTAAAATTTTGAAAAAGTGTCAAACTTTACTCGAGCAAAATTTTCATATTTTGAAGGAATGTCAAATTTTTCATAGTATATGTGTGGTATTGACCCAACATGGTAATTTGTTTGCCAAAAGCAAGTGCTCCTGTTATCAGGCAATTTATGGCCATACTTTATTTATAATTTTTTTTATTTATACCTAAAGAAAAAAGTAAAAGTTGAATATTTTGGTAGTAACAGGGCATCACTGCAATTTTCAAGCAGAAAACAAAATTTAAATGACAGCTTAAAACTAAATTCAACTTGAGGTAAATTTGATATTTCTCACAGTCACTCACAAATTACAGGAACACCGAAATGCAGTATGTATGATTGAAATTCTGAACATCAACACAATTAATTTGTTATGAAGATGCTACTATGTGCTGATAAAATGATAGTGTTTTATAATTCCATTAGAACTGTCATTTCAGCCAGTTACAACGCATTAAATTGTACTTTGTATGAAATGTTTTCACTAAGATTTCTACAATACGATGCTATGCCTGCATTTGTGTGAGGTGAGCACTCTGGGTAGTGCATAATACCCATGCAATATAGAGTGAATGCTATCAGCCATAAGTTTCTCCATGAAACTCGCAATAACACCACTAAAAAGAAGTAAAAAATCTGTCATGATCGATTACCCTGATACATCATATCTGCTAAATTGTTTTTTATTCACAGACTTGGACCAAGTAAGTGAATAATTTCATGTAAAGCAAAATGTGAACTTTTGTATTCTTGCTTGGCCACGGTATTTGATAAAATATGGAAGGTGTGATATGCACCATCAGCTATCTTGCACAGTCGTGGTATGGACTTCCTGAAACTTTCCTCATTCTGTGGCAACTTTGTCGTATTTACTCAAGCTCCAATAAAATTAGCCACAACATTCGCAAAATGCGACAGAAAGTGCCGAGTGGCGGAAAAATGTCTTCTTGGTTCGCCACGCTAAAGAAAGTGTGGCGAACTGGCCTCAAACTCAAGGACCCTGGTCAAATTCAAGGTGAACGAAACGATACGGTACTATCATATCTGATGACGAAACCGCTCTCGCTCTCAGCGCCAAGCCGGTGTACGGTAAAACACACAAGTGGTTGCCTTCTATGCATTATGCCCAACTTCGCTACGCATTGCCGAACTCAGCAAGACTTTTTCTTACCCTTTGAACCCAGTTTAGTACCATATAAGGACTAAAATAATGATATCATCTGGCCTAACAATAGAAAGTTCCAGTAATTTATGCGAACTTTCCGAGAAGGGGTCAATGGTTTAAATGAATATTTATTAAGGTCTGCTGACCCTCGAAAGCTTGTCTCCAACTCGGACACTCGACACAGAAGACGATTACGGGTGTATCATGTACAGCTATTGCTCTCTGGGTGATAGAAATGGCAGATTTACCACTTTTTGAGAATGTTTTAAGGAAAAAAGGAGCGATTTGCTAAAGTTGATTGCGATCATGGAGGTAGGATATGTTGTGATTGAACGTAGCACTTGACTATGGACTGTGGCCGCATTCTTTGATGCTGAACACTCAAGATGGAGCCCGTGGTTGAGGTTTTCTTAGCCCACAATGTTCATGATGAAGAAACTTGTTAGATTTTAGTTAAACTGAAGCGTATTTCGTTGAATTTAAAGTGGCTTACAATCGATAAGCTAATATACAATGTTGATATCGTGGCCTTTCCCTAGCCTGTAGTGCAGACCGCCACCGCCGCCGGTCGACCTAGTTTGTTAACAAATTTATGTGTTGGTACTGGTGACCTCGTGACACATTTCCTATGTCTGACAAGTGTGTGTTGCATCTCCGCAATATGGCTGGAAACCGTATGTTGTGATTAGAACCCATTACACACTGTATTTTCTAACTGAAATAAACAGAGCATGAAACTTTTCACTCAATACTTAGTGGTTTCTTTCTAATTAAAAGACCGATTTTGTGGTATGCTTGTCAAAATACGTGATCCTACTTTGACAAAACCTTTTAGTTCCATGCATATATATACCTGGTACGTCTAAGAGAGACAATAAATCAGGGCGAGTTATCGAAAGCACATGTTGTACGTACGTGAATCAAAGTAATGTCAGTTGGTCTAAACACCAAATTTTAATCGATAAAAATATTAGAAAACTATTTTTGTCTCCAACTCTTCAAGTTCAATCTAAACATATACTTGCAGTTCAACCGATGGAGACAGGACGCTTGTAATTGTGTGTATGTGTTGCACAAAGTTACATCCATAGTTGTACTTAAATCATATGGGTTGTTAGGATTTCTTATCATAGAAAATGAACTGCACCAGTCTTAAAGAAGTGTAACATGTTGAGCAGTTGCGTTCAAAAAAGCCCTTGGCTGGGAAGAGGAGGGGGTTGGATTGCATAGAAAGTCTATGACACTTCAAACACAATGAGACCTTAAAATATTTTTGTTCTGATTTTATTTTGCAAAAGTTTTGTGTGGCTAAAGAAAGTTGTGTGGTTAACAAAATGTGTGACCAATTTGCCACGCGACGAATCTTTGACTAACAACTTTGAAATCCTAGCGCTACCCCTGATTCATATGCTCCTGCAAATGCTTCACATATATTGGAACATATCTTATGGGGGAAATTGTTCTAATTGCAAATTATTGTTAAATATTGATTTGTATTAGAATTTCACACCAACTCAAAAGTTTTCCAGTTCTACATCTTGTTCTGACAGAGTCTACTCGGAAAAAGCTGATATGATAGCTGGCATGGAATTTTGACAGAGATTATGAAAATTCTATGTGCCGAATGTACATATAAAAACTTATGGTGCATTCGTATAATTGTTGGTCAAATAATGAAAAGAACTAATTAAAGGCCTGTCTTGGCACCATGATTGTCTTATCAGAAAATTTACTCACTAGATTACAATGTCAATGGAAAACAAATGGCTATCACACCTCCATAATCATGTTACACACTAGATAGAACAAAGGCGATTCCGGGGTATCATGAACAGTGCCTTTGAGGAATGCACAACAATTATTGAGGAGGATATCTTGTTTTTGTTTAATCGTTTATCATCATTTGCATACCGGTAAACAAATAAAAGTTATTATTCAACTATTGTGCCCACTGCATTGTCTTCCATGCTCAAGGATGATAGCCACTAAATTTTACCAGCTTCGCATAGCTCTGTTGCAACAGGTGTCTTCAAGAACAGGGACACTAGCAAACATTTCTGACAGACGACGCATGGCAAACTATAGAAAGTAAACACTGTCTTGTGAGGGCGTTTCCCATTGTGATGTTCATTTACATCCACATTAACCCTGTGATGTGTGTTTACATTATAATGAAGTGATATTACATTGTGATGATGTCCACTCACATTATGATAATGGCAATCTACAACAATAAACGTGTCAATTTACATCATTGTTGATGGCCAAGAATATTAAAATATGAATCATTATTGGCCATGAGACTAGAAAAAATGTATTTTCTCTAAATTCTATCCTGTTGCTAAACTGAACACATGATACATTCAGCTGCCTTTGTCAGTTAATGACATCAAAGAGCACAGTCAGCTCTGGCAAGATCTCTTCCCATATATACTCTAAATGTAACTGATCATGTCAGGCCCTGTCAAAGCCTTGACAATACAAATGACCTAGCAGCCAAAAGAGCTCTGCTGTTTTATGTAGAGAAGAACTATTTGTGACACATGTTTTGATAAAGAAGGTTGGAATCTTTAATAGCTCACCGTTTAGCCTGACTACACTGGCAAAAACAGCTGCAAAAATACAAAATTAAAGGTTTTATCATAATTTCAAAATTGCATTAAGATCATGCCTAACACATGTCTGCCAAATGCCAAAGCTATTAGACTAGTAGTTTTTGAGAAACCAATTTCGGCCAAATATGGCAAAAATTGTCAACATTGCAGATTTCATAATAATTTCAATATATGACATTTAGATAATCTCCAGGAATCGGTATACCAAATATCAAAGCTTTCAGACAAGTAGATTTTGAGAAAAAATTGACCAAAATTGGCAAAAATTGGAGATTTCATCACAATTCAGAAAGTATATCACATTGTGATCGTCCCTGTGAACCTGTATACAACACATAAGATCTATCAGACAAGTGATTTTGTAAAAAGATAATTTTGACCAAAAATGACGAAAATTCCTTTAAGTTTCAAATTTCATATTTCTGCAGAATTGGCAGAAATCTAAAATAGGTCATCCCTAGGGACCTACATCCAAAATATCAGAGCTGTCCAATCCGCAGTTTTGAAGAAAATGATTTTTAAAATTTTTTTGACAAAATTGACAAAAATTTCCTTAAAAATATTTGTACATTTCACCACAATTTGAACAAATCTGAAAAAGGTCTTCCATAGGATCATTCTAGGGATCTGTATACCAAATATCAAAGCTTTCAGACCAGCCATAGAAGAGAAGATTTTTGCCAAAAAAACTAGCAAAATTACTTTGTATATTTCAACACAATTTGAAGTTATCTCTTGGGCCTGTATTCAAAATATTAAAGGAATCACATCGGCTGTTTGAAGAAAAGTTCTGAATGTAAAACGTTGTTGGACACCAGATGACTGATGATGCCCCACATCGCTGACATTGCATACGTGTCACTGACAGCAAAACTAATAACTCCAAAACAAT
>LD343428.1:96541-115955 GCA_001465055.1 Ptychodera flava | reverse complement strand
CACATGTGAGCTGTTGTTTGCTCCCCAGGGAGTTGAGTGGTATCATAATAGGTCCAGTGACCAGGGGTAATAATAATTGTAAAGCGCCTTGATCACATGAACTTGTGGATATGAGCGCTATATAAGAACCCATTATTATTATTATTTATTATTAAACCATGAAAAGACAACTTCCATTCCTGTACAGATGTTATTTGGCTCCAAAAGTGATATGGCAGAGCTACCTGCAGCCGTGATTTTATCAACATCTTGGAACAAGGAACACGGCAGTCATGCAGATCCAAGCACTGGTAAGCTGATCAGTGAATTCTGTAAGAACACACTGAAGTCTGCTGAACTCTTAGAAATTTACTGCACTGTTCTGGATATTGACGTAACAGAAGAGCAGAAAAATGATGCCCTAAAATTCAGAGTTACTTTGATTCCAGCGACAAGAAACAAATGGGCTGAAAAGCTAGAAGAGCCACAAGTGTCATGGCTCATTTACCATGACATTCACTACCCCAAACTTAGAAACCTTAATAACATTAAATATGTAATTGGATTTGCTCCAAAGACGAAGAATGCAGCATCTGCAATTCATGAAAAGCTTTTCCCAAAAGCTGAGCTTCATTTCATACCTTCTCCTGATCAACCTGCTGCAGCGCTATTTGTTTATGATGCCTGGAACAACGATGACTGTGGACTGACTGGATTTCATAGAATTATTGTCCAGGAATTCTGTGAGAGGAAGGTTAAGGCAGGAGAACCTGTGAAAGCCTACTCTACTGTCCTTGATGTCAAAATTAGTGATACCCAGAAGAGGGATGCTGGGCTTTGTGGAGTTACCTTAATTACAGCACAACGGAAGGAGGGTATCAAAGCAAAAGATGATCCTTGTAAACTAGAGTGGCTGTTGAACCATGAGATTTATTACCCTGACCTGAAAAAGTTAGACAGTATTCAACATGTGGTTGGATATGCTCCAAAGACGGGATATGCAGCAGCTGATATTCAAAGAAAACTATTCCGCGATGCACAACTTGTTCTGATCAACCATGCTTGTCCAAATAACAACTGTTTGGAAGCCACTAAGCATGGGTTATTGGAATTCGAGAAGAAGATGCTAGAAATGGCTTGTAAGGCAGATTTGTTATTTTCAATTGGTCCTACAATATATGAGTATTTCCATAATGCATACAGAGCAGATTTTCAGGGCAAGCCATTGTCAGTAATTCCACATGAAGAGATACTACCTAAGGTGATGCCAGATTTTGCAGAGAAATATCCCGTACAGAGGATGACTATCCCTGTATCAAACATACTGACATGTGGCCAGCTTGATACACAGGAAGCCATAGAACCATGTAGAGTGATAGCAGCTTCCATTGGAAATTTTGTTCAACAACTTCAAACAACCCCTCCTACATGGAAGATACTGGGTGTTTCTACTAAAGTAGATACAACTGTCCTAGTCAAGAGCCTGAAAACTAATCAAGTGCACCTTACCATGCAACCAGGCTTCTCAGCAGACAAACTATTGAGATCCATACAACAGTCTCATCTCTGTATACCTTCACCGGTTTATATTGATTATGGTTTCATTGGTTTGGAAGCAGCTGTGTTCGGTCTGCCGACCGTGTTCAATGACTGTTCAGAGCTAGCTGACCTAATTAAATACCATTTTGAAGAACATGAAGCTGACTGGATCGCTGACGACGGTCTACCGAAGAAAATATTACAACACTTGAAAGACCCTTCAAAAGCATTCAAGAAGGCAAAAAGACTGAAAGCAGATTTACTGCAGAGTGAAGTGGTGTCTGAAAGTTATGCCAAATTTGCATCTTTGTTAACTGCACCTTTACAGCAGCAAGTCGTACATGGGTGTAAACTTCCTGCAGCAGCAAGAGATGTGACAGGTATGGAATACTTTAGACTGTTAAATATGAACATTTTTTCCACTGTGTGAGAGAAAAAAAGATCGGGAGAACATTATTTTCTTAGAGAATACCCACATTAGAGAGGTCATACTGAAAAGCACTCACTACTGGCAAGGCTAGCTGCTGAGTTATAAAATTATCAAACAGACAGAGTGCATACTGTTGCAATTTATAACTATGGTGCACCATTATTTAGTTTTGAATTATTTGAGCTTAATTCTTACTAATGCCAATATTCTGGCATTGGAAGACATATTTGCATGTGAAGAACATTTTGTACAATCTCATTTGTGAAACCTGCTCTTTTCCATCTATCTGATGATTTTTACAGACATACATGTACATTCATATATATTCATCGATGTAGCTATAGATAATGTCTTTCCAGTCATTTAAGCAACAGACCAGCCATGTGTTTTGACCTCGATACTGTCTGTTTTGTACTGAATGGCATTCAACTTTAACTCATTATTCCTCTATTTCTAATTGAATATTAATAATTTTCCTCTGGCTAGTGATGTTTAGTGATTCAGAAAAATTAACTGTGAAATCTGCTATTGAATTCTTTGAAGTTCACAACACATCTCTTACAACCACACTACAACATTGTTTTTGTAGAAACTAAAAGTGATATCACAGAGCTACAGGATGACCAATCATTAAATAAATCACAACCTATTCATGGTCCTGAAAAGAAAGAAAAAGAACTAGGGGACACTATACAACTTCAAAAGATGGGAAAAGGAGAAAAGAATGAAACATCAGCAACTACAGAATCAGAGATAAGACACGAAGACAAAAAAATGCAAGGTACTGACAATCTCACTGTTTGCCTTGCATCTCAGTTATCAAGATATAGACATTTCAAAATGGACGTTGTTGAACCTCTTTGTTTCAAAGCTTTTGCCATGCATCTCTGAACTTATCAAGATACAACTTTGACATTTAGAAATGGACGTTGTTGCACTTCTTTATGTAGTTTCCAAGATTTATAACAACACAGGCCACTATCCTTTCTCTGCAATTGCATCTACACGTTAACCAATGATGAGGAAGTGACTGCTGATATAACACTTTGTAAAAAAATTGACACAGAATAAGCTGAAATCACAAAATTGAGATACTTTGATATAGATGCAATTATACTTTTCTGAGTTTACCAATAACGAGAAAGCTCTGATTCGCTGATATTTATATTCAGACAAACACCTAAAAACAAGGTGTTCCATGAGGACAAGTCTATCAACTCTTTGTTATTTTATCCATTATATTCATTCAATTTCTCAAATTTCTCAAACTGGGTTTTTAACAGATTGCTTGACAGTGCTTTTAAAATTGGATGACAATGAACACAACAAATGTCTGGAACATCTGAAGAAAAAATGCAAAGCTTCATCAGAATTACAACCACTGGAGGATGAAGAGAAGAATGCTGTGGATTCTGCATGGACAATGTGTGAACAAGGACTAAAACGAAGAATTGAGAAAGTACTACATGATGAACATGACTGTGAGGAATTAAAAAGAGTTTGCAAAAAGAATCTTGGTGAGGTTCATCCATATAGTTTCTCCAATGAATCCTTGGCAATTCTCCTTCGCTTTCTTACTCATTACAATCTCTGCAGATTAAAACAGACTTGTAGATCAGGAAGTCTGGCCAAAGCATTTGAACCACTTCTGATAACAGATGAAATGAGAGAGATTGGTGTCAAAGTTGGAATGACACTGCAGTTGAAGGCAACTTATGACCAAGAGAAGTTTGCTGAACTTGAGATATTCTTCATCAATCGTAAGTTGCATAAATTGCCGTCCAAGGTTTTCCAGAGCTTGAAAGATATAGGTTAGCTTTAAATTTTTTAAATGCTGGTCTAGATCAGCCCTATTTTACAGTGTACTATCTTATTATCACATCTCATTGTACAACTTTCCACCAACTGCCAAATGAAGTTATTCAGCAAGTTCTCATAGTAGTAAAAAGTATAAATTTCTGTTTTTGTTGTGAAGCAATATTGACACCATCGGGTATGTCTATTTCTCTAAGACATATTTTTTATTTCCCATTTCAGGAGATGGAGGGGGCATTAAACCACTTAAAAGCTACAATAATGTCATAGATGAGATGTATATTGAAGATGATGACCATGACTGTAATGTAAGTATAGTGCACCTAAGATAAACAATCTTTCTGTTTTGAAACAATAGACAAGCGGCTCCAGCCAGAATCATGATCTTTCTTGAGTTGAATAGCATACATTATGAATGTTTTGTTGTTTCTGGTGAATAAAGATTAAAGATTATTATTATTATTATTATTATTATTATTATTATTATTATTATAAAGATTTTTAGGAGGCTATCTGCTCCGTTCACCACAAAAACTATATGCAAAAAAGATGAAAGAATGAAGATGTACATTCTATGCTCACATAAGAGCTTTCTTGTTTCATTTGATAGGCTGGAGATGGACACCAACAAGTCGACGGTACTTCTATGAATGATGTTATGCAAAGTGAGTGTGGACAATGCATTATAAGCAATAACCTTCATGGGTGATTATGACTTTGCTGTAATCATGGCTAACATTGCCAGGGAAGGGGCATGCCAATGAGACCAAGACCACTGATCCGTGCAGGCCACCACACACTGCTTCACCTTATCACTTGCTATATGTACTCCAGACATAACTTAATCCCCACCTGCTTCCTTCCCTCAATCACATGCCTCTGCAATCGATATCGAAACTAATTGTGCGTCATCTCTTTAAGACTTCACCCATACACGTATCAGTACTGCCAAAGTCACAAATCTGCCATTTCAGCTTTTACCAAGCTCAAGTTCACATTGCAAAACTTCCACCAACCCTCCACCATAAAAAAATTCTTGCTGCAGAGTAGCAGCTAACAAATAAAAGAACTGTACTTATTTTTGGACAACTTAAAAACTCATTAAAGTTATGTGGGGTTACTGTCATGAGCCTGTAGTTGGTACCCAATAGCACACTGACCGATGAGCAGTTGGATCTCATAAGGGACCCTGTAATGCCTGCCAGGCCGCTACGAAGCCTCGACTCCCACACTGTGGCAGTACAATATGTGCATCCTGGTATCACACTGCCCTCCCTGAGGCCATTCAAATCAGCAGGTGGCCTCAGGGGAAAGGCGGTGACGACGTCTACCGGTAGATGTGCAAAATCGCTCCTGGATTTCGGCCAAGACGTTGACCCATGTCGTTCCTTTGTGTTCACTATCATCTACCTTGGTCATTGTCAGGCCAGTTTTAATGGATGATATCTTTGCCGATGTCTCTTATACTGAAAGGGGCATATTTCTTGACAGGGTGCACCTTATTTTCCACAACCTGTTCTAACTAATACATATTTTGCAAAGCATTTATTTCCTAATGAATTATTAATCCATGATTAAAAACAAGTTGCTTTCTGTTAATCTCATCAGTAACATGCTTTCAATTCAGTAATACAATCCATGGGTTTATTGGCAATGATGCAATTTTCGCACGCTTTCCCATAGTTTTAACTTTCTAATCCTGTTATTTAATATGTTAATATAATTTGTAAGTAAGAGTATTAACCATAGTAAACCATTACAACACTCCATCAAAAGCAACTTTTGCATGTTTACTCCATGTTATATTATAGCGTTGTCAATACCAGTGAATTTTGTGACGTCATCTCCTCAGATTATTACTGATAATGTATCAATCCGATTATCCAGCATTGTGATGCGAAATGTTTTCTAAATCTAAAAATTTACTGGCATTGCCAAAACTATAAAATAATAGAAATGATGTAGCCCCTCCTAGTCCATAATGAACTCAAGCAAAATTTGCACTTCACTACATTATGGTTGTGCAAAGTTTGCTTTCATCCATTATGGGCCGGGAGGTGTACATTATTGCTTAAATATTGAATGTTTTATGACAGGCGAAGTTCCATCCAAGATGTTGGTACTTGAGATTGATCTTAAACTTGAAATAAAGCCATTCACTGAGACCAATGTCCGTTACCTCCTCAATCCTGTGGAGTTGACCAGACAGAGAGGAATTCAGTATGATATACTCCAAGTGGTGATGGCAATGACAGACAGGATTCAACATATCCTAACCTCCAGACTAGAAATCTTGTCCTTACTGGGATTTGTAAGGTATATGTTGACTGATGTTGCTGATGGGGATGGAAGACGTCGACAAAGTATCCCTGGTGAGAACTAATTTTCATTGTCATTTGTTTCTAATTTTCCCCTGCTACATTCTTAGTAATACAATATTACTGCTTTAAAAATTGCAGGTAAAATATCTATCACAGATTCATAGAACAATTTATTTTCTTAAGAATGTGTGCGATAGAAGAAGAGATTGAATAGCTGCATCTGTGAGTGTAAAGACTACAGTTTGCTAAAATTCCTCATAGTAACACAATTTTCTGTACAATACAGTAATCATTGATTGTGGTGATATTTTTCTTCCTTTCAGAACTGGAGAAACAACTAATTCTGAATGGAAGCCCCATCCCACCTATCGCAATTGCTTATGAAACTCTGAGTTTACAGGCTAGAAGTTTGCTGTTATTGCAGATCAGCAAAAGACAACCAACAGATTCTGAAATCAGCTATTTGGCATTAGCAAAGTCCCAAACTCAGTCTGTACACAGTCAGCCTGATATTGAAAAGTCTAAATTGCTTGCAGCTAAGGAAATTTTGGAAAACCAGTTGGCAGAAGCGCAACAGGAAAAATCAAATTTAGAAAAACGGTGTGAAGAGCTCTTACAGGAAAGAGAAAAGGATGAGAAAGTTATCACTAGACAGCATAGTGATATTCAAATACTGAAAGATAAATTGGAAAAGTTGGATAGAAATATCAAATATTTACAATCTAAACTTAAACAAAAGGATGAATTTATAAATGAGTTTAGAACAAAATTATCTGATGCTCAATCTTATGTTGAACTGCAGCAAATAATTGCAGAATCCTTTGAACTTGGAGAAAAATTTCCGGCTGCTGGGGAAAAATGGGAAGGTAGGTGTGTTGAAGACGTGCTAATATCTCGCAATTGAAAATTGTGTCAACACTTTCAAGTGACTATCAGAGCAACAAATGTGATTTCTTACAATCAGCATTTTCATATCATTACTGCATTTTGTGTTAAGATTTTCATTCATTGTTGCGTGAACTGAGTTATCGAGCATAATTGACTTGAAACAAGTAGTTATGTCCTGAAATAATCACACCAATATTCATGATCATGATTAATCAAAGCAAGAAACACAAAGTTGAATACATAAAGCTTCATTTCAGGGATTATTCGAACAATTTTCAATAAACGTTGTTTGAATAAATGTTCATATAAAGTTTTGTAAAATAGTTTCTTGATTCACTTTAAAGTCAAGTGAATATAATCATCAACATATGCTTTTAAGAAAATACATCAAAGAGAGTATTCTAAATGCAACGTTCAAAAAATCTATTGAAAATTCCCGAACTTTATATCTCAGTCCACCTGAACATTAACAAAGATGTATTTTCCAAATTTGGGAATTTGTTTTTTTTTTCTGACTGCCAGTTTGTTCAAATAAATTTCAGGTGAACCAATCTTTGGAGACTTCGGAGAAACAACCAAACACACAGAAATCAGAAGAATTGACATTACATCAGCTGGTATACAACACTCTGGGAAGGCAAGAGCTGACAGAAAACAACCAGAATTGAGACAAGGAGAAACTTCAGAGATACTGGCAACAACAACTGAGACATCCAGACCAGTGAGAGAGGAAAGAACACCGGGAGAACAGAAAGCAACCTATACAGAGACAAATCAAATTAAAGGTAACATAAAATCATCAATTAATAGCTTGGCGAAGGCAACCACATCAGTGGCTCACTGATACATGTGCATCACTGCAGTTGTTTAATTAATTTATTTTGATTACACAGTTGCCACCATTGCAAGCCCATAATTCTTGTGAATTTGAACGTCATGGCCCGGCTTCATATTTTTTTCTTTGAGCAAGATTTGTTAGCAATAAAGTTGCAAAATTGATAAATCAACAGAAAAAAAAATTGAAAATAAAAAAATATCAATATTTTTGTCGTTTGGTATAAAACATATATATGGCAGTATTTGATGCGCATTGCACATGCACGAATATAATGTAGTCACCTGTAGTGTGTCAAGGGTCACCCTTACAATAGTCTGCTTGTAGGGCTGAGTAGTCAGTCTCAGTAAGCTGCCCCAGACATAGCTGTGGGTCCATAGCTGTGGTGTTTTCAGACAGGATTAAAGGTAACATCAAATAATCAATTAATAGCTTGCGCTGAAGGCAACAAAATCAGTGGCTCATTGATTCATGTTTATCACTGCAGCTTTGTAAAAAAAAATATTTACATTTTCATTACATAGTTGCCACACTTGCAATTCCAAGATTCTTGTGATTGCATCATTTGTACGTCACAGCCTGGCTTCAATAAGTTTTATTTTGAGCAATTAAGTTATAAAATCAATAAATGAACAGAAAACAAGCTGAAATTGAAAATTAAAAAAAAAAATTTTTTTTATTTGCTATAAAACATATATCGCAGTATTTGATAGCATCAGCCATGCACGAACTACATGAAGTCAGCTTTTATGTGTCTGGGTCACCGGTACATAGTACGCTTATAGGGCTGAGTAGTCAGTCTCAGTGAGCTACTCCACACATAGCCAGCAAGGCTGCGAGGTCATCAACATGTGTCATGAAGAGGGGTCTCTTTAAATATCTTTATCCAAAACCTATGATTTTCTATGAGCGGTGAACTGTCACTTTAATGAAATTACATAATTGCAAAAGCTTTGGGCTCAGCCCTAGTGTAACATGAATTATTTAGCCAGGCTGAAAAACATGCCAAATTTACCACAAAACTGCGGTCAATTTGTATGTTATTATTAATTTGACAATTTATCTATTCAATAAGAATAAAGTCTTGAATATAGATGTTTACAAACTGGAACTGTCTCTAAATTTTCATGAAGTAACAAACTTGGGCTCAGAGACCTATAGGAAACTAGTGGGTATGTGATACCTGTTAGTGCATGGACAAGCAAATTTAAGATTCCCTGTTTTTATACCCCTTGAAATTTAATGTTTTACCTTTCCTCAATGGGAAATGTATACCAAAGTAGAGATAACATGCAATGGTGAATATTTACCAGGTAATGATTGACATGGGAACATTATACCAGTATATACACTTTTTATGGCTAATTAAACTGCATTTTATGTTATGTCTGAGTTTTAATATTTTACAAATGCAGAACTATAACAGCTATTGTTATGCATATTGTCCTGTCTCATGGTAAATTTCAGACCATTGACAATCTTTGCAATATGATACACACATAGCAGGTAAACAGAAATCGACACATATGTCATATATCTGGTATATCCCTAATAATTATCACTTTTTCATGGCCACATATTGACACGAGACATTGTTGATTTGCAAGGCTCTTGCTGTCACTTCTTCTGTCCTTGGTATGTCTATCTTTACGTACAAATATGATGCCCAGTAAGATGACTGTTGGGAATTATTGCATTGAACTGTTAATCATCTTTGAAATTCATCTTGCTTCATATTCCACAATATAATATTCCTGTGTATGTAACACTGCGTGTAAGTGTACATCACAATGTCTGTTTCATTCTCCACATGATATGTATACCACAATATTGTTTCATTGTTAGAAGAACGTACTTGCGCTGATCACCATGTTTATGGTGTTGCATTCATATAAGGCTTTCAAAATACTTACATATTGCATACTGTAATGATTTTTTTTTCAAAGTCTTTTTTCAGCGGTACTTCATCCTTCCCTTCAATGTCTCAAGGATGTCAAGCATGGCCACACCATGATCTCAGTCTAGTTTTGTTGATTCTGTCAAAATATCTTTCTATCAACCATCTAAATCAAAACATCCTAGAGACAAAACAAGACGGAACAAGCATGTATGAATTTATAACATGAAATCATGTAAAATTATGAAATATACCCACTTGACTTGTCCTTTCCTTGAATAGAGAAGAAGCCTGGTTTCTTTGACAAAGTCTTCCGACGTCTTACTATAAGGCTTAAAGACACTGCAGGTAGAAGAAGAGAGGGCCATGATACTGGAGGTGAAGAAGACTCTGATGATGAGGCAGTTTCTGAAAAGATACAGATATCAGGTCAGTACAAAATCATTCTAGTGATAATTAGCTTCTAATTTGATTTAACTCAATTTGTCAGTGCGCTGTGCACAACTTAAGGTAACCAAAACACTTTTTTCAAAGCAATATTACATGAAAACCCCTTTATCCTATATATATATTTCAGAAGAGAATCTAAGATGTAATATGGTAGGAAGAGCTTACTCAAAAGATTAATTTTTGTAAATGAGCAAACGTTGCTATAAATTTTAAGATTAGTTTGGTCACTAAATACCTATTTCCTTGGTAGTAATAGTGTACTTTAAAGGCGACTTGTCGAAATGGACAAAGGTTGCTATACATTTTAAGATTACAATTTTGTCCCACCAATACCCATTTCTCCATAAACAAGTTTTTAAATACCTAAGACAAATAATAATTATAGACTTGATCATTGATTAATGAAGAGTTTTAAGTACATAAACAGATGCTTGAAAAGAGAAATTGCTGAAGATGTTTTGTCATCCTCCTACATATTAATGTTAAGGTGAATGATTGACATACTGGTAATGGTAATACAAAATACGATGGTTTTCAGTCGGGCTCGAACTCAAAACGCACGGTACTCAATCACCTAGCGGGAGAGGCAACAGACAAAACCGCTCGGCTAAATCCCCAATCTCTGAAAAAGAAAAACCATATCATTTTCCTTTCCATTGAGTAGGTACAATCAAGGCTAACTCTGCACTAGCCATTGGTAGTTGTAAACCGTAGATTTAGAAGAAGTGATCTACCAGGCTTTATCTGTTAGTGCCACAAATACTAAGATACTGGGGTCAAAGGTCATTCCACATTTTGAAGTAAAGACGTCTTACTTGCCCTACGGGCAATGCCCTAAAGCTAAAACACATTTTTATAGTCAGGTTAAAGAGGATAATATTTAAGATGGAAAAAAGAATTTTTGTAAGCCTCACCCAAGTTTACTTCTATTATGGATGTGGAAATCATTGTAATAATCCATCTGTTTGTCATTTATTTTATTTGTGACAACTTGAGTGCTATTTATCTACATGAAAAATTTAGATAAAAAACTTTTTAGTTGGTAATTTTTTCCACTGTCTTTAATTAAAATCAGAGAATTAAATAAATATTCCAACTGCATACTAACACAAGACAAAAGATTCACTGTTTTAATCACTGCAAGAAAAATATTGATAAAAAAACACTTCTTCACATGAATAAAAAATCATTATATAAATGTAGTATACGTAGGTACTTCACACTGCATAAATGTGAATTTATGTGTAACAAATTTTGAATCATGGTTAAGAAGTATTTTTCATAATTTCGGAGATTTTTTGTGGTCACCGATTATCAGCACATCAATAAAACTCTTGCTAAAGTATAATGCCTTCTCTTAAGCCTTTAGCACTGTAACATAATTTTAGACCAGCTTCAGCTGATTAAGAAAATAATATATAATAAATTTTGAATTAATAATCACATGTTGCTTTGGCAACACCATCCCACTTAATAAAGCAAATTAAGGAACAATGCATGTATCATAATAAAGCGTACCAGTGAGATGAACTCATTCATTTATCTGTACAAAGCAATTACATCTACATTTTTCAAAAACTGAATTATAAGAAATAGTATATTTTGTAGCTATGGCAAAATTACTGGTAAAAATTTAAAATACTAACAATGTAAACATAAAGAAATGTCCTAATACATTGACTCAGCATAGGTAGTTATCTCTCACCAATACAATTATTACCCTAACCTTCTTCACATGTTCTTCAGCACAATTGCATCTTGCTTAGAGTGCAAAAATAATTTGCATATACAAGAATTAATTCAAAGTGTGGCATAAACAAAATAGCTTCAATATTTTCAGTAAAAACTGTCCCTATTCCATCATGATATGAATGAATGTGTTTGTCAGATATAGTGTTTGCCATCGTCATTGAAATTTAGCAAAAGAATTTTGATTTGATCTTATCTAACATAGCAGCTACATGTCAATGATTAATTTTGAATTAGAATCTACAAACGTGTTGCCATGGCCTGAAATGAAAGAAATGTACGCATAACAGCTATTTTATGATGCATCAATAAGAAAGTGAATGAATTCTTGGTGACAATTGTAGCATTTCTAAGTTGTAAAAGCTATTTTCATTAAAATAGATCATGTTGTTGCCATAGTAAAATTACATAAACATGAATAAAACAATAAAATGTAAACATTAAAATTAGCTCTGTTTAATTAACATGTGATGCACTTTTAAATGTGTCAATAGCTATTTCCAATTTCAAGCTGGATAACTATAAGCAAACAGTTGTAACATTGCAGATTTACACAGCTAATTTGCTTGTTATGACCTTTGACCTATTCGTCCTTGCAGATGGCTGGTCAAAATTCACACTCAAGGGTCATGGCCCAAGTCCAGGACAGAAGTTCAATGATCCATGTGGTTTAACGTTCCATGATGATAAACTTTTGGTATGTGACAGACTCAACAACATTGTTCAGATACTGAACGAAGACTACACATGTGAAAAGGTGTTAGGAAGTTTCAGCGGTCAGTTTGCCAAGCCATTCAAGCCAGTGTCCATAGCAGTCTCTAAGGACAACCACTACTTCATACTTGATGACAGTAATTTGCAAATTGTTGTTTGTGATCAAAATAGTAAGGTTATCAGCACAATTACTTTACCTGCAGACATAGATCCCTACTGCATAGCTCTCTTGAAAGGGTTTGTTTTGGTCACTGATGTCAGAGGTCATAGGTTACTCAAGTACACCATGACTGGTCAACATGTGGGAGAATTTGGTGGTCTTGGTCTCGGACATAAACGGTTCAACTGTCCCTTCTTTGTTGCTGTCAACAGTAGGGATGTCATCATGGTGTCTGACTTTCTCAATCACTGCATCAAGTGTTTTGATGCTGAGTTCAATTACCTGTACCAATACGGTCACTGCGGTGCCGGCGATAGTCAGCTGTCCTACCCAAACAGCATTGCCGTTGATGACGCTGATCATGTTTATGTTTGTGATGGCGGCAATGATAGGATTTCGATGTGGAGTGGAGATAAAACGTGGAGATGTAATCTGTTCAAAGCTGAAGTGGGCTGGCCTGAGTACATTGCAGTCAGCCGAGACAGAATGTGTGTTAGAGGGGATAACGACAGACACATCACAGTATTTTCTAAGTAGATAGAAACACCAAGATGATGTGTATGTCTGCATTTCATCAAAATATTGGATTTTTGTCAAAACTTTCAGCGCGAAGTCAATTTTCGATTATCACCCAAGTGTGATGACAAACGAATCGCACTGTTTACATCATGTTTACAACTAAAAACCATCAATTTCTCAGGTTTAGAATGCTGGTTTAGGGAAAATATGAAAATATGTTGATGTCGCCGCATGTCTAGAGAAAACAGAGATGTAAATGGTATTGTTTTATGATAGTGTTCAGTTACAAAATTTAGGAACTTTGACAGAAAGGCTAAACGATCAAGTTGAGTGGTTACGCTTGCAATAGTTGAAACACCACACATGGCGTGCAGTCCATGAATCAATACAGGGTTTGGACAGAATTTGGGAACAGAATTTTGAAAGAAGTGTGTTTTCTATGACAATCGCTTCATCTTGTAACCACGCTAAAAAAAAGTGAGTTGATTTGGACAATTAAAAGTGAAAAACTTTAATACGTTTGAAGCGGCCGGCCGCTGAAATGCTATCAATACACTGCATTACAACTGATCGGTGTGATACCATCACATCACAGCTCCACTAGACTAGGGCGGATCAACATTTTGTGTACAAAATAAACATCAAAAAACCTTACCTGTTTATCTGTAATGTCTGTTGTGATCTATTTTGTAAACGTTTCTAAAAAACGGTGGTAGATTTCTACATTTTAGATTATATAAAGGAGGAAAAAGGCACAGCCAGTCTGCCAACCTAGAACTTCAGTACTGAAATAATCGCAATCATACCAATCCATAATCCGATAACACTAGGTCAGAATTCGTAATACAATAGTTGTAAACATAGACATAAAACAGCTCAGAACAGACAGTAAATAGACGGTACACAAACAAAGTCAAATTCATGAAAGAAAGATATATGGATCTCTGGCCAAAAGAACAAGAAGTGATGTCAGGTGTTTCGAAAATAGTAAGCGCATCCTGCCCCACATGTGATATCCGCCTCATATATCAATCTGTAAGTCAGATAGGTAGTGGTCACTAACTAAGACCCAATGTCACCGATGCCATCGGCGATCATTTGTCGAAGAGAGATACCAACAAGTCTTTCTCTGGTGTAACAGTTTGTAAGAGAGATGGCCATGTCTCTCTACAAAATCACCATATGAACTGCATGCTCTTGCATATCGAATAAGCTGGAAAATGTATACCCTATAACCTGGTGAGAGTGGAATATTACTGATGAGGTGTGCAAAATTAATTATACTAAAGTTGAAATCGTCTCTCTTGTCATATAGCCTAGTAGAAAGGTGACCATTAGAGTCGAATTCAAGTAAATGTCCGGATATGAAGTAGAAGAGGCCGTTTCTGCATGTAGTTTCTTAAATCTCCAATTCTGTGGGATAAATCATAGCGAGATAGTCACTGAATTCGGAGTTATTCATTGAAATAGCATCGTCTGTGTATCTAAATGTTAAGTTGAAAGTTCTAGCTACAGAGACCTTTTTCTGTTTGATTAGGTTTTGGATAAATTCTGCCTCGTATGAGAACAGAAATAAGTCGGCAAGCGAGGGAGTACAGTTAGTACCCATAGGAATTCCTATACACAGTCGGAAAATGTGTCCTCCAAATTCAACAAATATGCTTTCAATGAGGAAATCAAGCATCCTGAGAATGTCTTTCTCGGTATAAAACACTTTAGCGTTAGTAATCTTTTTAACAAATATGTAGAATTATAACCTAATACTACATATGTGTAATGGCGTGAACTGTTTTTGTAGAAAAATGCTTGGTTGATGGTGTTTTTCAAGCGTTCTTTCAATTCTAAATGTACTAACGTTATGTTTGATGCAGATATGTCTGAAGAGGGCGCTGCCGTCTGTAACTGAATGCCGAGAACGATTGTACTTTTTTTTCATACATGTACTGAAATATCCTCTTTGTGATCTGAAGTACGCGATTTTGAGTACAAGCAATTCAGTTTTTCTTGGTGGAATTAAGGTTGCTCTTCAATCCTATGTAATGCGACTGAAATACTATTAGTCATCGTGGATGAATACGTTGTACTTTGTTTACTTGTATGATGAACGATACCAATAGTCGATGATTTGCTATTTTTGCAAGCATTGTGAGAATCGAAAGTGAAGAACGCATCTAGTTATGAAATTATATAATTCATTTTTGTAATTTTCACACTAAGTTGCTGCTTTTTTCGGATCAGTCCTTTATATGTGTATTTTTTTGCTTTGTATATATTAATAGTTACATAGATTTGACATTCCATATGTACATTTCATGTATATTTTTATTAGCAAAGTGTTTGTTGTACATTCTGTATCTTCTGTGATAGACTTGTCCATAAAATGTACTTTTAAGATTTTCAGAAGTGAAACTCGACAGGATTATTTATGTGAGATGGAGATTCAGATGTACTTTAAAGCAGAAACGCGATGTACAATTATGTACATCCTTTCTTTTATTCTCACTGTCAGCTGATTTCAAGGGCTTTGGTTTTGTCCATTCGTAATTTTAATTGCATCAGCCTTGCAGGAGACTCTTTGAGATTATTTGAGACGCTATTCATTTTTTCCTAATTGCAAAAAGATTACCTTTTCACCTGAAACGAGTTATTAAATCCTAAATGTACCCGTATCTACACTTGTGTTTCCTTTAATTTGTGAGAAATAAATTCCACTCATCAGATTATATTTTTGATGTATCTTGTAGATGTCTAAGCTGCATAAGTGATTGCCCCGATTTCAGTTTAGTTTCTTTACTTTCATACTGGTGTTACAGCAAAGCAAAACAAAACAAAGTTCTGGTATTAAAGGCATGATATTAAGAACAATGAAATCTGTATTGTATCCTTTATTACTAGTTTTGGGATAAACTTTATTCCATAAGTACAATAAATCGTTTAAATTAGTGACTTTTTGCAGGTCATCATTTGAATGGTAAGACTGTGTGACATATTTGACAAGCTTTACGATGTTAAAAGTTATAATATACATCAGTCGCAGTGTAATGGTGATCAAGTGCTTCATGAAGTAAAACAAGAAACACGCGTTTATGTAAAAAGTCTCAGTAGCTTTTTGCCAATTCGTTGACTGAAACACTGTTCTTTAATTATATGCCCACAATCAATCAGATAGATAAAAGCGCTTGCTTCAGACTCCTTAAGTTGCTGTAAATGATGACAGTCTGGCAATCAGACGTGACCTCCTGAGCAGTTACACATTGTCATAGCCAGGTAAGCGTTACAGGGAGTATGCGCTTCAAAAGTTCGGCAAAAACTGTCTTTAATGAAACTTTAAACTATTCTCTAACTAAATAAAAAAAATCAGGGGTAACATGCCAAAGTTGGTACTAGAGAAGCAAAACACCTTACATTTAAGGGTATTTGACATTCAAAATAGCTGCTATAGCTGTGTCGATTAAATTTGGAAATACATTTTTCGATTTTCACAAAACTAGGACATCGAAGTGAACACTTGTCTTACGTAAAGAGCTTTAAAATGACCCCCACAAGTAGTAGATCAGAAAAGTATTGAAATAAATGGAAACGCTGAATATCGGTCGTCATCAAGATCCATTCTACCTCTACCACAGGGTAAATGCATGTAAACAACAAAGTTTGAAAGTTCAAGCTTTTGTCAATTATTGTTTTTCAATATTATCATAACTGATATAGATTTTCTTTTTGCAAGAACACTATTTCATAAACGTGTGAAGTATTCTGTCTTTACCATTGAAAAGTGTGTTGTCACAAACTGTGAATGTCATGGCAGGTCCAACATACCTTGGCAAATTATAGGTTACAGCAAAAAGATAGAACTTGTCTGTGGTATTAATAATTCATAATACTTTATAATCCTTCAAATATGCAACAAAATATGAATCTCATTCAGAAAGATTGGATAGCTTACCATTTTGAGACCGAAGCTTATAGGAAATTAAAGCTACACACTTAAGCTTAAATTATATTGACGACTTTACTACCAAATTTCAGGTCAACACCAATAAACAATAGATTCACACAATTTCGAAAATTATTGGACGATTTGTGACCTATGCAAGTTTCAGTTCCTTACCAATTATTTGAAGGAATTAAACTTCAAATCATAGGAAAATTTGACAATGCAGATTATATCATGATCATATTAAGAACTTGCTGAGTTCAGTGTAATGTCTTTTACATAGGGACAGTTCAATCTTTCAAATAGTTTCAATGTCATTGAAAAGGGGAAATGAAATTACAGGATGAAGATCTAATTTATTGTACCTGTATTCACGTTTCAATTCATCAGATTGAAAAGGCTATCTGCTTTAATGAATGATACTTCCTAATCTCCTCAACTCAGTAATAATGAAACAACATTAATGTGGTAATGAGTGGCGCCCTCAGTGCCTGGGGCAAGGGGAGGTGGTGGTTTTTATTTCTCTGATTTGTGTAGTGATGGTGTGAGCTGATGTAGCTGTCAATAAAGGGGTGAATTGAAGTATTGCTTTTAGAGTTGTCTCCATGTTAGCACTGGGCAAACAAGGCGCATCTTGGTCGATACAAAGTTTCACCCACAACACACTTCTATTTTCATGGAATCACACTATATAATCATCTAATGACTATCATCTGTAAGGTGTATTTCTAACACTGTGTTACTAAGAAGGTCAAAGGTAAGCACATATCTGAAGACACATAATGAAAGCTTTTTGTCGAGATATTTCAATATTACAGTCCGATCCTTGTGTCTTCTGTCTTGTCACTTCCTGTACATATACTAGATTGTACAGTGTAACTCTTCACTTCTGGGGTAAACTATACAACTCTCTACAATAAACACAATATCATGGTACTTTCGCATCCAACCATGTGATGACAGATGAGAAATGTTTAATTCCTTGACACTTAGCTGTTACACTCAAAAGCAAATGCTGTGAACATGAGTTGGTGAGAAACATCTGTGATTTTACCACTTGTTTTAATTTTTGTCATGTCCTTCGTGCATAATTTGTCTGTCATACAGTGACCGATCTCAATCATTAACAGAACTGAGTTCACAGAAGTATTCAATCTACTGGCTCACATTTTACATGTACTGAATCATTTCATGTATGAAATATTCTGGACCATTATGGCAAGTAATCTGCATAATGATATTTGATAAGATGAATTTTGAAAAGCAGAAGACATTGCAATGTTTGTACACCATATTTAGAAACACGTATCATCGTCACATAGAGCAATCATTTCTTACAACTAACATTTAATATGTATTAATTTTACTCAAATAGATGTTTACATGCCTGACTTAAAAGTCTTGAATGGCAATAGTTTTCTGTCTACAATAAAATAGAAAACAATTCTTTTTAAATTTTGACAAAAAAAGAATATGGAAAGTATGAACTATGCAAACAAAAGCTTAACTAAATGTAAAATACAAGAGAAACTACAATATTTCATTTCTGCTGTTCAAGCCTTTTATATTTTATCATCGATTCTCATTTCTAATTTATTTTAGGAGACATTTAGAGGAGATCTCTGCTGCAGTTTGGGGAGTTCAACCATACACCTAGTGAAAGACAAAGAATAAAATACTTTGAGAAAAAAATACATTAGGCCAGAGAGAAAAAAAATCTTGTTCATCGGATTTTTTGGACCAAGTCCAAGGAGCGGCGAGCGATTTTTTTTTTTTTTCAGGCCGAAGGTAAACGCGGTTCTCTGGAATTTTTGCACAGATGCAGACAAGGCAAGATAATTGTTTCCCTTTTTACCAGAAATATCTCAGACAAAAACACTGATACTGGTAACTGAATTCAATACTATATTTCCCAACAATAACATAGGCCATTACATTCACAGTTGGTGTTTGCACAACATATTTTGAGTATTTCAACATTCTCTCAGAATAAAACTGAAATGTACAGCAAATCACTGAAATCCAACAATTCAGTATTGTCCTTTAATATTGTCCTGCCTGGTGGGACCTAGCATCTGAGTTTTTTCATTTTACTTTGGCCCCATGTTTTGGCCTCTTTACCACTGTCTCTACACACTTTACACAATGGTCTAACAACACTGTACTGTGATCATTCAGATCGTC
>LD343428.1:51963-82853 GCA_001465055.1 Ptychodera flava | reverse complement strand
TTCACTATTGTTGTGCCGTTTTTTGTGTTCTTTACATCGCCTTTGTTCTTCTTTGAAGACTTTGTTCTTGAAATTCACGCTTTTGGTGTGGACGAGGGCTTGCTTGCTATTAGCAAAACGGAAGCTATTTTGCGCACTAGACCAGGTTTCTTGGCCAAGAACCAAGCACTGGATTCAGTAGCACAGCCTGTTATCATCAAAGCACTTGAACCACTCACAGGTCCTTAACCACAGGAGAGAGTTTTGTGCCCAGTCCGTGCCCTCCACTGGTACTTAAAACGGACTGAGCATTTTCGAGCAGGTAGAACTAGACTGTTTCTACCTATTCCTCCGTCTCCTAAAACAGATTGCTCAGCTGCTGACATATCGAAGTGGATAGTTGCAGCTGTACGCTGGGCATATTCAAAAAGTTCTTCTACTAATTTACGACTTTAAAATGTGACCCCTCATGAGGTTAGAGCCCTGTCAACATCATGGGCTTTATCAGCTGGGGTGCCTGCAGACGAAGTCATTCGTGCAGGAAGTTGGCAGTCAGCTAATTCCTTCATCAGTTTTTATTTACGTGATATGGCCTCGGAATTAGAGGGTTTATATTCTCTTGGCCCGCTGTCGGTCAGTCAGCAGGTAGTTTCAGGCAAATAATTTGTCCCAGCCTCCTAAGGTCTGTGGGTATTCTGTTGTTTGTCCTAAAAGTACAAACAGGTAGGTAATTGGTTAGACTTGGTTCAAGTCTGTGATTTGTGAATGTTTGAGTGGAGTGAATGCTATGATTTGTATTCTGCTTTCATGTGAAACGCGCACACCCGTGAGTGGACGTGATGAGTGGGGTGAAAGCGATGAGTGGAGTAACTGCTATACAGCGGAGTTTCACCCAGAATCCAGCAGAAACTAACTCACTACTGCGCAGACTCAAACGCGACGCATTCAATCGCTTGGAAAACCTGGCGTGAGTTGCCAAATTCCGGATAGGTTTGTACGAAATAGGAGAGACACAAGAGAAACTATTATAAATTATTTTATTTTTTTTAAATTTACCGACTTGAACCAAGTCTAATAATTGGTGACAGAATTGATGTTTAAACTATAACTAATTTCTGTCATATAATTACTTACCTGTTTGCTCCCGCCCTTCCTCCCCACAGTTTTGTGTGTATTTATTTGCCGTGGGTGTAATTTCCATTGGTTATTATTTTCTCATGGTAATTTTTGATTTATTACCCCTATTTTGTGGGTGGCTTTCAACTTCAGGAAAGGTTGATACATGCAGTGTGCTAGTGAGTTCACAATATGCTGCAGATTAAAACTGGTGTATCGTGGGTAATTATTCATAGACCAAGGGGGGGTTTAGGTGAAATTTAAAGATTTTATCTGCGGTTAGAGAGCAGTTAGAGAAGATATCCTATAAGTACAAACAGGTAGCAGTGTTCTCCCCAGGCCGTTTAACATGATTGGCCCCGATCCTTTATTTTTTTCGCCCGATCCTTTATTTTTTCGCCCGATCCTTTATTTTTCATGCCAACCCTGTTTCATGTCCGCTGATTCTCTTTAAATGTGGCTGAAGACCTATTGTTTCTCGGCGGCGATTTTGTCACTTTTATTTCAGCGAGCGTATCAAGTGTGAAACGGTTCTAATGTGGCGATATCATGACGTGCCAGATGATTAAAAGGTTTATTCCATCGCAAAAATGTGTGAAATGGTTAGACTGTTCTCCTTTCATGTCGATGCTTTAGGTGTTTTACACACAATGAGGCACCAGGACTCGAAATTAGCGGTAGTCCCGCGTACACAGACTACCAACTTTTCCCTTGGGCTACCAAAACCCATGAAATGGTAGCCCACACGGACTGCCAAAGCCTGAGATAGGAAATTACTTAGTGGAAGAAATAATGTTGATCGCTGTTAGATGAGCGACGCTCATAAGGTCAACCCAGCTGGACACAGAAAGGCCAAACTATGACTTTGTTATGCAAAGTAAAAGGCGACAGTGCAGTTGAATTTGTTGCGACAAACTTTCAATAAAATATCATTATCTGAACTGATGTACTTGGATGACAGGCTCGGGAAATGATGGCCAATAAAATTCATTTTCATAGTTATTTAATCACAATTAAACACAAAATTATTCAACCTGCAAAGAAAAAGCTGGCGGGCCATCCACAAATTACGCTTTCCGAAGTGTACGAGATCATCCCATGATAGTGTACTATGGTGGAGAAATATAACCAAATAAATTGCCACGAAAGTATTAAGAACATGACTGTACCAATTTGTTATACTGAAATTCATAGCCAATCTATCTTTAGCCATGTTATGTTTACACGTGCTGAGTAAAAATTCGTTGTCATGGCGAACATCAAAATTTGTGTATAAGCTATGCGTATGATTGTGTGAATTGGTCGTCAAACTTTGAGGCGTCACCGTTATCTACTACACATGCTATACCGTTCTCCTAAGGCTATGATCTGCAGGTATTGATGTCAAATGACTAGAAAATTCACTTCCTGGACAGAATCATGCAAAATGAATCTTTCTTTGTCTAGATATAAATAAAATATCCTTTACAAAAAAAGGCATGCATGGGCTACCAGACTTTGTCACTGGGCTACCAACTTAAGAAAATGGAAGCCCAATGGGACTACCTGGGAAAAAAGTTAATTTCGAGCCCTGGGCACTGAGGCAGGGTTATTGGGTGCAAAGCACCCAAAGTCGCGCTTGTCCGCGCCGCTTGTCTGTGAGGAGAATAAATAGGCCGGCCGTATTGCAAATGAACATCGGCTAAGACAGATGAAACTTAAATTCAAAAACCATGAAATGTGTTACGCTGCCGATCGTACAGATAACGGCCATTTTATACAACGGACATGGAGTATACTCAAGGAAAGGCTCGGTGTTGCATCTTTGCCAGCGGGCACTCAGTCAAAGCATGGAGGTAGTTCGATGGTCAAAGCATCAATACTATAGGCAACTGGTTGAACTGTCTCGCACTGGTAAGAATCCGAAGGTCAGGAAAAGTGATTTCGATCAGAAGTGGCTGAAATCGTACGATTGATTGAGACAAAAATCAGATGCAAAAATGTATGGTACTGCCACGTGTTCAGATCGTGTCCGAGTTAGCCATTTCGAGATCTGTGTAGCAGTATATACGTCAACATGACGTTGAAGCCATGTGTGTCACCTCGTGTCACGCATTCGTAACTTGCATGGATTTGTTCGATTGACTTTATGAAACAGTTGCACTTGATCCAGTTTCAAAACCCATGACCCGTTTTACGATATTCAAGGCACCATGAAATGAAATAAAAAGGAACAACATGAGCTAAAATAATCATTCGTGTGATCATCTGAATACAGCAGCTATGTACGTACGGTTAGGGTATACAGTATCGGTTCAAAGGTCGCGTGTGTTCAAGTGTGCTCCACACAATGCATGGCCGCGGCCGACGTACGCTACGCAGTTGTCAAAGTTTCGTACGTTTGTCGAAGTAGAAGTCGATGCAATTTCAAATCTTGTTCTTGAAAATACCTGGTATCAATATTTTCGGACTTCTCTTTATTATGAATTGAGTTTTAAAGTCAACATATTTCTCTGCAGGCATGCTCCTCTGACTCTGAATTGTAAGTGCAATATTCAGTCCCTATGAACTTGTCCGTGTAACCGTTTTGCCATGGACGTTTAAAAAAGACGTCCATGGTTTTAGAATAGCAATCTGGCTACAGACAAACATGTACCGGTAGTAACAGAGGATCACATAAAACGTCTGATTTTGAATGTTATTCTAGAAAGAACTGGAAGACTTTGAATGAAAATATGGATGTAATATATGAAATGCTTAAAGTGCATGAAAGATCTTACTTTACCCTTTTATTGTGGGATTTTTTCTGATGCTGTGGAGTGACTTTTATATTGCATAATTAACATAAAATGTACATAGTTATTGTTATGCAAATTGGCCGATCCTATTTCAGAAATTTCTGGGGAGAACACTTGGTAGGTAATTATATGACAGAAATTAGTTTAAGTTTAATCATCAAATATATAATATATAATAATATATATGTGTATATATATATATATATATATATATATATATATATATATATATATATATATATATATATATATATATATATATCTCAAGTGAGCATATGTCTCAGTCGGCTCAATGTGGGCGGTTCTCACTCTTATCTATCTATCTATCTATCTATCTATCTATCTATCTATCTATCTATCTATCTCTATCTCTATCTATCTATATATATATATATATATATATATATATATATATATATATATATATATATATATATATATATATATATATATTTCATATACTTTAGGACACCTGCCTGTAAGTATACATATCACAAAATATAGTTACATCTCTGGACTATTAAAAATACATACTTTTAATGCATACATATACAATTATAGTATACCACATGTGATAAGCTATCGCACAGATACGAAAAATTCCGCCTCAGCAATTCAGGCAAAGCTTTTCCCAAAAGCCAAGCTACACTTATTACCTTCTCCTAATCAACCTTCTGCAGTACTATTTGTTTATCATGCCTGGAACAAAGATGACTTTGGGCTGACTGGATTTCACAGAACTCTTGTAGAAGAGTTCTGTAAAAGTAAAGCTAAGGCAGGAGAAACTGTGAAAGTCTTCTCAACTGTACTTGATGTAAAAATCAGTGATGACCAGAAGACAGATGCCAAGAGCTGTGGAGTCACCTTGATCCCTGCTAACAGAAAGGAGGGAATTGGAGTAAAAGATGAACCCATAAAGTTGGTGTGGCTGTTCTACCATGAACTCTACTACCCTAACCTACGCAAATTAGGTAACATTCAGTATGTTGTTGGGTATGCTCCAAAGACAGGCACTGCTGCAATTAGTATCAGAAAGAGTCTTTTCCCAGCAGCAAAACTTGTTCTAATAAACCACATCTCCCCTGAAAAACAATTGCTTGCAAACTGAGATCTTCGGCCAAGAAGAACTTGAAGATATGATGTTGAGAATGGCTAGTGAAGCTGACCAATTGTTTTCCATTGGACCTGCAATCTACACCTATTTTCAAAATCTATACAGGGCACATTTTCAAGGTAAAATCTTGTCAGAAATTCCACATGAAGAAATTCTTCCCCAAGCTATGGAATGTTTCCGGGATAAAAAACCAAAATTCATGGAGTCAACAGGGCTCCAGAGGCACAGCATCTTAACTTATGGTGAGCCATCAGCCATTGAGAGGTGTACAGGTATAGCAGGTTCTATTGGAAGTGTTGCTGATCAACTTCCAACAACCCCTCCTAAATGGAAGATACAGGGAGTTTCTCTAGATGCTGATCACACTGCTCTTGTCAATAAGATGAAAACTAATCGAGTATTGCCCACACTACAGACAGGCCACTCTGCTGAAGAACTGTTGGTATCTCTACAAGAGTCTCATCTCTGTATACCTGCACCAGTTTACATGGATTATGGTTTTAATGGTTTGGAAGCTATGGTGTTTGGTCTACCAACTGTGGTTACCTATTATTCAGAGTTAGCATACTTCATCAGAACTCATTTTGGCATTTATGAAGATAACTTGGTTGTTGGCAATCATGAGGAAAGTCTAAATAAGAAAATATTTAAACACTTGGTAGACCCATCAAAAGCTTTCAAAAAGGCCAAGGCACTGAAAGAAGCCATGCTGAAGAGTGAAGTTGTATTTGAAAGTTATGGCAAATTTTCATCTATGTTAACTACTGGTAAGCCTGTAGAGCATTATGATAAAGAAAACAAAGCTGATACACAAGAAGAAGAGATGACAGGTATGTATCGTTATATAGTTTACACTAAATCCTGAGGGGTACATACTTATTCTGTACTTTACAAGCAGTTGTGTGTCACAAATTCAACATTTATTTGCTAGCTACGACAAGTTACCACGCTTAACCCTTTCACCAACATGGTTTACACTGGAAGAACTCATTGTTATCAATGGTGATTATTGACCTGTTTACATGGAATGGAGAGAACAGGTTAAGTGACCAATGCTGACGCTTAAGTAAAAGTTAATGACCTTCCACATTATAAGTAGGAAACAGAGAAACACATTATTAAAGGATTATGATTTTTGATATACACCTTGTACTGATTATAATAATTTGAAAATCTTAAAAAATTTATTCTGTTGTAATCGCCGACTTTGGTATCCTGTCAAAGCACATTTGTGACGAATACTTTATTGAATACACATTAAATAAATCTGGTATGTTGTAATTGCCGACTTTGGTATCCTGTCAAAGCACATTTGTGACAAATACTTTATTGAATACACATTCAATAAATCTGGTAACTAAATATGGTAGCATATTTTCGTGTACCAGGAAATTGATGCTCTTCATTGAATTAGCCTAGTTGTTTTTATTATTGTCTTTTCGGCTGTGGTGTTGTTAGTACAGTACGACTGTTGAACATGCGGTACCTTGGTATTAATGACATTTAGTTCTACTGTGGTCTGATGCATTTTTCAGGAAACAGTGGCAATCTTTCACTGTTTTAATCATTATATGGTATTGTTAATAATGAGGTGTTCTTCTGTTTTTGCAGCTAATAGTCAAAAAGGTGACTTACCAAAAGAGTGTGATCTAAGCAAACCACTACCTCCACATGAACCTTGGGAAATAAAAAGACGAAAGGTTGAAACTAATGAGGATGAACAAGCGACCTAACAGCCGATATAGCTCCGCTGTGTTTATGTAGAGAATAACTATTTTTGACACGTGTTGATTTTATGAAGATGGAAATCTTTGATAGCTTATTTCAGTGGCCAGAAAAAAGTGGAAAAAATAGCTGCAAAATACACAATTGAAGATTACATCGTTATTTTAATATATCACATTGTATCATCCACACATTGGAACACACATATGTCAACCAGAGCTATCTGATGAGTAGTTTTTTGAGAATCAAATTTTCTGACCAAAAGTTGCAAAAATTGCCCCAAATAAAAAAATTACAGATTTCATCATAATTTTAATATATCATATTAAAATAATCCCTTGGAACCTGTATACCAAATATCAAAGTTATCAGACATGCAGTTTTTGAAAAGTAAATTTTTTGACGAAAAGTGGCAATAATTGCCCCAAAATACAAAATTGCAGATTTCATCATAATTTCAATATATATCATTAATTCATCTGTGAGAACCTGCATACCAAATTTCAAAGCTATCAGACAAGTAATATTGAAAAAGAAATCTTTTGACCAAAAATGGCAAAAATTGCTCCAAAAATACAAAGTTGCAGATTTCATCATAATTTCCATGTACATCATTTAGTTCATTTGCGTGAACCTGCACACCAAATTTCAAAGCAATCAGACTAGTAGTTTTGGAAAAACACATTTATTGACCAAAAATGGCAAAAATTGCCCCAAAAATACAAAATTGCAGATTTCGTCAGAATTTCAATATATATCACTTAATTTATATGGAGAAACCTATATACCAAATTTTAAAGCTATCAGAACAGCACTTTTGAGAAAAACATTTTTTGATCCAAAACGGTAAAAATTGGCTAAAAAATACAAAATGGTAGATTTCATCATAATTTGAATACATCACATTTTGCTCATCCCTATAAACCTGTACACCAAATATCAAAGCTGTCAGACTAGTGGTTTTGATGAAATAAATTTGTTAACCAAAAATGACAAAAATTGCCTTAAAAATACAAATTTGCATATTTCTGAACAATTTGAGCAAATCTGAAATAGATCATCCCTAGGGACCAATAATGTACCACATATCAAAGCTATCTGACCTGTAGTTTTGAAGAAGATTTTTAAAGATTTTTTGACCAAAAACGACAAAAATGCCTTGAAAATGCAATATGCTAATTTCACAACGATTTGAACTAATCTAACTGAAGTCACCCCTAAGTAAACTGCGTATGAAATGTCAAGGCAATCAGACTTGCAGTTTCAGAGGAGAAGGCAATTGTTGACGGATGACGACGGAAAATCTACCTATTTGACAAGCTCCGCATCGCTGACAGCAGAGCTAAAAAGGAAAGAAGACAAAGTCAATCTCGGAAACAGAGATTCCCAAAATGAAACAAATGGCACATCTAGACCAGGTATATACCGATACAATTCCATTGTCATCACACAGCAGTGTTCTTAATCTTTCAAATTCTGAGAGACATCAGAGACATCACAAGATTATTATGGTTGCTTACATGTATATAGATCACGGTTACTGAAGAGTATTAACGTTGAGATAAAAACTGCAGACGTATTTTAAAAACGACACATTTCCTTTCAAGATGTTCCACTGTGTCAAAACAAAACCTTTCGTAACAAAATTCCATCAAAAAATGGTTCGTGGTTTGATTGTCAAATACATATGGTCATAGTATAGCATTTCTAACTGATACTAGCAAGAGCTGGTTACCAAATAAGATTTCAAACAAATATCACCTTGATAAGTTTGAGAATTATATCATTCATTTTACTGATAAAAAACATAAACAAAGATGGTTCTCCTTGCTACCAAGAGGATAGATTGAAGAAATTTCTCGATTTTTTCAATATGAGGGAAAATGGATGACTCGGGCACATTACAACACATATCTTGACCAACCATATTCAGGTAACATGAAGCATACATTTGTTTTCCAAAAAGACTGGGAAGCTTCCAAAACACTCTATATCCCTTGGCCTAAGGCTTTATGAAACAAGTTGTTTAGGGGCAACTACATGCCCTAGCTATTGGTATCGAATGGTACTAAGCTTCATGGACCCGAGTAAATACATCAAACTGTATAATATCATCCTTGTTCTTTCTGAAATACATACAAGTTGGTTGATGATGGATAAACCCTGTCTCCTTCATTTTCCAGGAACACTTTCTCATCAAAGCCTTATCAGAAAACGTTTTTGAGGAGATACACTGTACAAGTTGTTCCACGTCATAAAATGACAGGCTTTGCTGAATTACTGTTGTAACATACAGTGAGAACCACACTGATTTGGATAACAATTACATACCTACTGTACTTCCAGTGATTTGCAAAGCTGCAGAATCCAAAAGTATCCCATGGTGACCATATTTGTAAGTTATAGATCCAGTTTTCCATTTTGTTTCCAATATTCCTGTTTTAACAGATGCTCTGACTGCACGGGTAGAGTTGGATGATGAACATTTTCAGTACCCACTGAAGGAATTAGAAAAGCAATCTAATGCTTATTCACCACAACTAGAACAGATAGAGGTAAATCAGGAAACACTAAAGGCTGCACAGAGAGACTGTCAAGAGAAATTTAAACGAAGAGTATGTGTCGTGGTAGGTGATGAGCAAAACTGCACATGTAATAAAAAAAGACCTGCAGGGAGAAACTAGGTGACATGGATCTATGCGGTCGGAAGGCAGAGTCTTTAAATGGCAATTTTGCTTTGCTTTCTTCCTCTTTATAATCTCTGAAGATTGACACAGACTTGTAGATCCGGCAGTCTGGCCGTAGCATTTTAACCACTACTGAGTACAGATGAAATGAGAGAGATTTCTGCCAAAGTAGGACTGGCGCCACTCAGGTCGAAAGTAACTCATGATGAGAAGAAGTTCAGTAGACTTGGTTCAAGTCGGTGAATTTAAAAAAAATAAAATCATTTATAATAGTTTCTTTTGTGTCTCTCCTATTTCGTACAAACCTATCCGGAATTTGGCAGCTCACGCCAGGTTTTCCCAGCGCTTGAATGCGTCACGTTTGAGTCTGCGCAGTAGTGAGTTAGTTTCTGCCGGATTCACCGACTTGGACTTCTTGCAAAGTACAGGCGGTGAGACGGACTGTGTACACAGTGACGTAGAGCAAATACAAAATGATTGACAGCCCCCGCCGTTATTCTGGCCAATAAGAAGAACGCTTGCTAATAAACCTCTGCATGCATTAAAAAGTTTGTTGTCATCTCCGTGCAAAGCTAGACATCGAGTACGTTTTATATCTGGGCGAATAATAGCATCAAGTTCGTACATCCACCGCGGTGGTCGACCGATCAGTTGTAAAACGCTAATCATGCGAGATTACCAAAGAAAGCTTGTTGAGAGTTACATTGAGGGAAAAGATGTGTTCGTCTGCACACCAACCGGCAGCGGAAAATCACTGACATACGAAGTCGCTCCACATTGTTTTGATTTCCATCGCTTTGGGCACGTAAGAGAACAGGCTTCAACTGTAAGGACGGTGTCTTTTTCCATCCTTGAATAACCGGCCACGATTTTCGCATTTTGTAACATGGGCCCCACAAACAACACATATTTTCACGCGTTTTCGGTGATAGAACAGAGGTCGTGCTGACTTTTGTGGGAGTGATCGCACTCGACATTTTGTCAACAACGCCATGTGAGTTTTATGCACGTCTCGTTTGGGTCAATTGGTAACTCCTCCCAATGTGTAAAATTTAGTGATGTCATCTTATGAATAATATATGAGTAAATAAAACGTCATCTCATGAATAATTTATAGCAACGCAAACCCTGCAAGAAAGCCAAGTCTGTGATTCCGGGTGAAACTCCGCTGTATAGCGTTCACTCCACTCATCGCGTTCACCCTACTCATCGCGTCCACTCACGCGCGCGTTTCACATGAAAGCAAAATACAAATCATTGCGTTCACTCCACTCAAACATTCACAAATCACAGACTTGAACCAAGTCTAGAAGTTCAGGGAAGTTGAACTGTTCTTCATCAATCGTAATTTGTAATTTGTAATATTAATTGCCTTCAAAGAGTTTCTAGAGCTTGGTTGTAAAATATCTCACGCATTTTTAATTTTTGTCTAAATCTCTATTTTAAGTGTATCTGATTATCACAACTGCTTGTACAGTTTTCCACAAACTCTAAAATGAAATTAATCTGCAAGTTCTCAAAGTAGTCGAGGGTATAGATTTCTTTTTCTGTTGTGAAAGAAAATAACACCATTGGGCATGTCTATTTTTCTACGAAATATTTTTCATTTTTTATTTCAGGAGATGGAGGGGGCATTAAACTACTTAAAAGCTACAATAATGTCATACATGAGATGTGTATTGAAGATGATGACCATGACTGTATTGTAAGTATAGTGCACCAAAGATATACAATCTGTCTGTATTGAAATACCGGTATAACAGACATGTATATTGAGATTGGTAAACGCTGTTCACTAACAAGAACTTTCATTTAGTGCTAAAAAAGATAACAGATTTTGAGGATGTAGATTTTAACCTAACATAAGAACTTTGTTGTTTCTTTTGATAGGCTGAAGAGGGACACAAACAAGTCGATGATACTTCTATGAATGATGCTATGCAAAGTGAGTATGGACACTGTATTATAAGGGATACCCTTCATGGGTGATTTATGGCTTTGCTATAATCATAGCTAACATTGCCAGGGAAAGGGCATGGAGACCAAGGCCAAGACCACTGATCCGTGCAGGCCACCACACACTGGAGGTATGTAATAATAATAATAATATTTTTATTGCTTGCTTGTAAATATAGGATTTACATCACATTTGTGGCAATAAAAGTGTGATACAAAAATAAGTTAAAATTTTCTTCAATAAAGACAAAGTATTACAGTATAATAATAGTAGCTAATAATAAATATAACTAGGTATTTCTTTGTTTATATAAAGTAAAAATATAATCTGCAAGTTGTTCATTAAAAGATAACTCTTGTTTTGTTAGTAGAGAAATAAGCTGATTTTCAGTATCATTGTTTAGGAAATTGATTTTACTGAAATAGTACTTTCTTTGGACTTTGTATTTCTGACAGACTTATAAAAAGTGTGTTTCATCTTCAATACTGTTGGTGTTACACTGATTGCAGTATCTTTCAGTAATTGGGGTTTTTTGAACAGTGTGTCTCCCTTTTTCAATTGCTAGATCATGATTGCTAATGCGAAGTTTGGTGAGCAATTTTCTTTTCTCACCTGTATGTAAGAGTGCCTTCAACAGCGTACTCCGAGTTCCAAAACCGAGTCGGACTTACAAGTCCGAGTACTCGGACTTGCATACTCCGAGTAAAACTGCTATCTCTGACTTGTATACTCCGAGTACATGGCCTACTCAGACTTGAATACGCCGAGTTACACTTGCTTATAGAAAACACAATGCTGGAAAAAACACAGGAAATATTCGATCTTGTGATAAAAATTTGCGAACGGTATTGTGATAAAAATTTGCTAACGGTATACACTGCAGTGCACTTCCAGTTGCTCGGATGCACTTCCAGTTGCTCAGAGAAAAGAGTTGTTAACGCGATCTGTCTGGTCCCATTTGTCTGACCTCTGATCTGTGTATCTTGTACAACACACTCAAGTCATCGTCGAGTGTAGCTACCGTCACGCAAATTATGAGTTTGTCTTGTCTTTTCGTTTCATTACCGGATCAGATCCTGATTTGATACATGGCTTGAATTGGGCACAAAAACGTTTCAAGATCACCGCGATGCAGCGCGGCAAGTTATTAGAACACGGACGCCATAATTAATTGAATGACCTGTCGACCTGTGACGTCATGGCCTTAGTTTGCCAGCATGGCGAGGGGTAGAGTTGACTTTTCAGATCCTCAGATTCAAATCCTCAGATCCTCAGATTGAGATCCTCAGATCTCAGATCTCAGATCCTATAACTTCAAACGCAGATTCGGAATTAAAATTTCACAATTTTCAAAGTTTGATGTAATATACCAATAAATAAAATACAATTTAGATTTGAAAAGGCGTTAGAAATTATTTTATTTCTATCTTGAATCTTGAACTTAAAAACTTCGATCTCAGAATCAGAACGTCATCAGTCTCAATGACAGGGTGCGCAATGATTCCACTTGTTATGTCAATACGTGAATGTTCCCTCATAAAGCACGCGTGCTCATAGAGATAAGCACACCAGCGACCGAAGGATCAAGACCGCGACGATCATGTAAATGCTGGCTATCGACAGTCCGTATTTTACCATCGTTCGTAATATTGATGGCGAGGGAATATAACTAATCCATGTTGGAGACCAGTGACCCCGGGCTAAATCAGAATTCAGGGGTCGGAAGAAGCAAGTTTGCTAATTTGCAATTGTAGACCCGTGTTCGTTGAAACTTGTTGAGCGAAAAACGTTTATGTAGACTGTTTTTGTTTTCAAAAATGCCTTGTACATGTCATATTTAAATTATTATTTTAAATATTGCAATCATACTGTTAATACAGGTATTGTAAAAGGCTTGTAAATTTGAATCTGCATCTGAAGTTATAGGATCTGAAATCTGAGATCTGAGGATCTGAATCTGGGGATCTGAGGATCTGAATCTGAGGATCTGAAAAATCAACTCTACCCGTGGCGAGGTCATGATAGACTTGCCCAAGCAATTTAAATTTATTGGTTTTTACTGCAAATGTTACGTCTAAGTCATCTTTCAAAAACTTTGCCACAGGCCGTGGCAGTAGCTTTCTTCTGAGGATAAAATCACGGACCCTCCTTTTGGATTGACCATGGTTAAATATACCCGGTACATTGCGAAACAGATTACAAGACATCATGAAAATGAATGTTTTTTTTTTCAAAAGAGCAGATTTTCGACATATCGATCCTTGCTAGCCGTAAACTCTGTGAGTAATAAAAATACTTTTTTTCGACAGATCGTTTCTTGTCCGGCATGGCAAAATATGCATTTATAGGAACACGTATTACTCGGCGTATGTCCGAGTAGAGGCCATGTAGTCGGAGTAAGTCCGAGTAAGCAGTGTTACTCGGAGTCGGAGTTAGCTGTGGAAACGCAGCTATCTGTTGGTGGGGTAGCGGGGATCGCTATGCGGGTCAAAGGTCAACCCCGCCACGGATATGTTTCCACGAGTATGCAAGTCTGAGTACTCTGAGTACTCGGACTTGCAAGTCCGACTCGGTTTTGGAACTCGGAGTATATAGTTTGAGATACTCCTAACCTGCACACTGCTTCGCCTTATCACCTATATATGTATAACTCTAGACATAACCTAATCCCCACCTGCTTCCTTCACTCAATCATCGCAAGTCATCACCCATGAACATATCAGTACTGCCAATGTCACCAGTCTGCCATTTCAGCTCTTACCATGCTCCCTACCATAAAAAATATTAACTTCGCTGCAGGGTAGCAGCTAACTAGTAAAGAGAACTGTACTTATTTCTTATATTTGGACGACTTAAAACTCAATACAGTTCCATGGAGTTACTGTCGTGGTCCTTTAGTGGGTACCTGGTAGCACGCTGACTGATGTGCGGTGGGATCCTGTGAGGGACCATGTAACAACTTTCAGGCCACTACGATGCCTCAATGCCCTCGCTGTTGCAGTACCTGCATCCTGCTATATGGAATATGCTGCTCTCCACCAAGGCCATTCAAATCTGCGAATGGCTTCACGGAAAGGTGGTGACGAGTCCTGGATGTGCCATTGGCCCTGGATTTTGGCTAAGCCATTGTCTCCCTGTTGTGTCTTTGCGTTAACTATCAGTCTACCTTGGTCATTGTCAGACCAGTTTTAAAGAGGCACTCCCACTTGGTAACATTTTTAAAACACATTTTTCAATGCCAACGGTCGATATTTGACGTGGCGACTGCGCGCGGATCGCGAGATATCGATAAAAACATGTCATTTCCCGAGCGCATTTTTCACATCCCCAAATTTTACGATTTTTTCTGATTTTGACCCGAAATCACCCGTTGTTGTGCCGATTGACAATATTCTAGGGAGTATACAATAAGTTTGAATAATACAATTAATTTACTTCCCACTGCAAAGACTTTATATGCAGGATTATGCCATTACCTCAGGTAAGTTTTGTAAAACTTCTCCTCAGTTTTTGTCGTTTTCATTGTTCCAAATCAGTTGTACTATATTTTTAACCAATACCACATAAACATCAGTTTTTACGTGTCAAATATTAGCTGCCACTGATGACTCCATTTTGTCGCCTGCCGCACAGTACGCCGCGTGCGTGGTATGCGTCTATGCATACCACTCGGCGGCCGCTATGTATCAACCGCACGTAACTGTGCTTAGGTCACCTATGCGAATTCTGGTGGAATCAAACTTTGTTTTTCGTTTTTTCTCAGAGTCAGTAAGACTCGGCTTTCCCCTGGGAGCATGACCGATCACTGACGCGAGTGGTATATACTGTGGCGTACAGCAGCGTTAGCGTAGACTCGTACTCCATAGCTTAGTTGACAATGGCCCCAGCGCCAAACGTTCGATGTTTGGAAGCTGAATTTAGGTGGGCCACCGGAATTCAAACTTTTACTTTTTTGAGGACAATATGTTATCGATATCTTGTGATCTGCGCTCAGTCGCCACGTTAAATATCGACCGTTGGCATTAATATAATGTGCTTTAAAAATGTTACCAGTGGGAGTGCCACTTTAATGGAGGATATATTTGTCAATGTATCGATCCTGTACTGAAAGGGGCATATTTTTCTTGACATGGTACACCTAATTTTCCACAGCATGTTCTAACCCATACATACTTTGCAAAGCATTTGTTTCCTAATGAATTATTAATCTATGATTAAAAACTTCCTTTCTGTTAATATCATCAGTAATATGCCTCAGTCTTTAATTCAGGAATAGTATCCATGGGTTCATTGGCATTGATGCAATTTTCCCATACCTTTCCATAGTAATTAGCTGTTGTAAATTTCTACTCCTGTCATTTAAAATGTGAATAAGTATAAGTAAGAGTATTAACCATAGTACACAATTGCAAAAATCAAAAGCAACTTTTGCATGTTTACTCAATTATTATATTATTGCGTTGTGAATATCAGTGAATTTTATGACGTCATACCCTCAGATTATTACTGATAATGTAGCGATCCGATTATCCAGCATTGTGATCCGAGATATGTTTTCTGCATCTATAAATTCACTGGCGTCGCCAAAACTATAAAATAATATCAATAATGTAGCCCCTCCTGGTCCATAATGAAATTAAGCAAACTTTGCACTTCACTACATTATGTTGTGCAAGTTTGTTTTCATCCATTATGGACCGGGAGGGGGTACATTATTGCTTAAATATGGAATGTTTTATGACAGGCGATGTTCCACCCAAGATGATGTTACTTGAGATTGATTGTAAACTTGAAATGAAACCATCCACTGAGACCTGTTCCATTCTTAATCCTGTGAAGTTGACCAGACAGAGAGGAAAGCAGTATGACATACTCCAAGTGGTGGTGTCCATGACAGACAGGATTCAATATATCCTGATCGACCTCTAGACTGGAAATATTTGCCTTACGTGGATTTGTAAGGTATCTGTTGACTAATGTTGCCAAAGAGGATGGAAGACAAAATATTCCTGGTGAGAACTAATTTTGATTGTCATTTGTTTCGGATTTTCTCCCTGCCACATTCTTAGTAATACAATATTACTTCTTTAAAAATTGCAGGTAAAATATCCATCACAGATTTACAGTGTTTTGCTCAGAGTGCGTTCTTGCATCTTTTGACGCAGAATTAGCAACAATGTCCCGCAAAAATACCGGACATGGGTCACAGGGACGTACTAAAATCAGGGCTAGAATTGTAAGCGTCCACAGACTGACTATCTTTTTAGCTACCAAATTACACACTTGATAGCCCGTACAGTTATTGCTTCTCTATTGAGACAATGAAACATTTACAATTTAATCTTTTTTTTGTCACAATGTAAAAACTATTGGAAAATCAGTTAGTCTGTTACAGTCTTCATGGTATGAGCATACAAGGCGATGTGCGTCCAGCTGGGCCCTGCAGCCTTGCGGACAAAATTCAAATGCCGGGCCATGTACGATCCCGATAACCAGACAATGATTTCCGAAGCGGAAGGCTTAAGAACAACTAACTTTTCACAAAGCAAATTTTATTGACCACCGACTTGAAATGAAACGTTTATGTGTAAATATATGCTAGTACAGTGAAGCACGGAGAATAAAATTTTCAGTCATTACACTAGCCCGGGCACATGGCATCAAACGGAATTGACTGCACGTGTATTTGGTGTACTGGAAGCTCATGACTTCGCCTAAAAATATCATCAACCCCACAATTTTGTTGAAACACTGTATCCCTGACTTTCAAAGTAGTAATTTGCCTTTAATTTCCCCAGAAGGAGTATCATACAACTCTCCGATCGTCTGCAAGCCAGCCCGGCTCAGTAGAGATCGAGGGCACCATGCTGAATTCCTTATATAGTCAAGACCCCCTAGCTCGATTGTAGCTGATCTTAACAAGAACCACCTAGCTTGTCAAAACAGCGTTATGGCAATGTGCTATTGCTATCATGAGGATCAAGGAGTTCTCTCAGATATTTGTGTTTTCAAACTATATTTTTGCAATTTTCGAGAAAAGTGTCAGTCATTGGAGCAATTATAAAACAGAAGAGAACTTTATAGCAGTAATGAAAAAAAACAGGTTACAATGTGCATCTAATATAATTGTCTTCAACCAGTTCTAGTTCTGGAGTCATAAGTGTAATAAAACATCAGTTCTTTATTTCTGTTAAGCCTTTCATGCCTGACTTTCTGGTAACTTACCAGAGCTACCCCTATATATAGGGGTTTAAGCCCGAAAGGGTTAAACACATATAATGCAGTAACTGGCAAGAATCCCCATAAAAGAAAAATGCGCATGAAATTAATTTTATCATGATGATGTCTTTTTTTACAATTCAAAACTGTTAATACAACCTGTTAAAATGACTTTGTTACAAACCATTATAGGAGACGTCCAGCAATCATAATTTTCAAATGAATGTCTGTATTTATGCTATCAAATTTTCGATGGAAAACAACAGCCCTACATGTTTACAATACCTTTCTGCCTTGGTGACTTCACTTTGCTTTGCATTCTTCCCTCACACATTGACCCCCTATTGTAACTCAGTGTCCCCCTATTTTAACAACCATGAGACACTGTGTCCCACCTTTACAATTCCTAGGCAAAACACTGATGATTTATATAACAACTTATTTTCTTAAGAATGTGAACGATAGAAGAAGAGATTGAATGGCTATATCTGTGAATGTAAAGACTACAGTTTGTTAAAATTCCTGATAGTAACACTGTGTTACTGTACAATACAGTAATCATTAATTGTTGTGATATTTTGCTTCCTTTCAGAACTGGAGGAACAACTATTTCTGAATGGAAATCAAGTCCCACCAATTACAACAGCTATGGCACTCTGAGTTTACAGACCAGAAGTTTGCTCCTATTCCAGATCAGCAAAAACAACAAACAGATTCTGACATTAGATATTTGGCATTAGCAAAGTCCCAATCTCAGTCTGTACACAATCAGCCTGATATTGGAAAGTCTAAATTTCTTTGAGATAAAAAAATTGTGGAAAACCAGTTGGCAGAAGCGCAACAGGAAAAGTCACATTTAGAAGAGCAGTGTAAAGAGCTCATACAGCAGAAAGAGAACGATGAAAAAGTTATCACTAAACAGCACAGTGAGATTCAAATACTGGAAGATAGATTGGAAAAGTCAGATATAAATATCAAATATTTACAATATAAACTTGAACAAAAGGATGAATTTATAAATGAGTTAATGACAAAATTATCTGATGCTCAATCTTATGTTGAAATGCAGCAAGTAATAGCAGAACCCCTTGAACTTAGAGAAACATTCCCGGCTGCTGCAGAAAAATGGGCAGGTGGGTGTTGAAGACATGTTAACATCACAAATGGAATTTGTGTCAACACATTCAAGTGACTATCAGAGTAAAAATGTGATTTTTGTCAATCACTATATTCATATTATTACTGCATATTGTATTAAGATTCTCATTAATTGTTACTTGAATCATGTTATTAAGCATAATTGACTTGAAACTGGTGATTGTTGCTGAATTAATCACACCAATATTTATGATCATGATTATATCAAAGCAAGAAACACAAAGTTTAATACCCAATCACATGATTAAAGCACACATTTCACAGATAATTCGAACAGTTTCTAAAAAATACCGCAATTATACGCTGTCACTCAAATTTGATCAGAATTGGTACATACCGAAGATCAACAATACGTGTTGTTTCTATCTGTTCAGTGCAGGAAAATTCGTTGATGTTATGACAATGATTTCTGCACAGTACAACCAGATACACCAACTACTGAGATGGCAGCTTTGGTGGTATGGGAGCCTTTGTGTGTGATGGACATACATCCTCACATACATACCCACATACATACAGACGCCATCGACTCACCATATAAGCTCTTTTTGGTATTTATATAAATACCAAAAAGAGCTTTAAAAAATTGTTTGTTTGAATAAATTTACATATATAGTTTTGTACAATAGTTTTTCGATTCACTTTAAAGTCAAATGAATTTAATTATCAACATATGCTTTTGCAAAAACACATCAATGAGTGTGCAACATTCAAAGAATCTGTTGAAAATTCTCCAAATTTATATCTCAGTCCACCCCAACATTATTAAAGATGCATTTTTCAAATTTGGGGATTTGTTTACTTTTCAAATAAATTTCAGGTGAATCAATCTTTGAAGTCAGAGAAGAAGCTACCAAACCTAAAGACATTAGAAGAATTGACATTACATCAGCTGGTATGCAACACTCTGGGAAGTCAAGAGCTGACAGAAGACACAAACCAGAATCTGCCGTATGGGGACAAGAGGAAACTCCAGAGATACTGGCAACCACAACTGAGACATCCAGACCAGTGAGAGAGGAAAGAACAACACTGGGAGAACAGGGAGCAACCTCTACAGAGACGCGGCAAATTAAAGGTAACATCAAATAATCAATTAATGGCTTGCGCTGAAGGCAAACACGTTAGCGGCTCACTGATACACATTCGTCACTGCTGTTTTTTTTTAATTAATTTACATTTTGATTACATAATTGCCACACTTGCAATCCCATGATTCCTGTGATTGCATCATTTGTGCGTCACGGCCTGGCATTAATAAGTTTTATTTTGAGCCAGATTTGTAAGCAATGAAGTTACAAGATTGATAACTTAACAGAAAACAAATTGAAAATAAAAAACATCAATATTTTTCATTTAATATAAAAGATATCACAATATTTGATAGCATCGGCCATGCATTGAACTATATGCAGTCGGCTGTTATGTGTCAAGGGTCATCTGTACAATAGTATGCTTGCAGGGCTGAGTAGTCAGTCTCAATGAGCTGCCCCACACATACGGTACATGTAGCCAGCAAGGCTGTGAGGTCATCAACATGTGTGCTGAAGAGGGGTATTATTAAGTATCTTTATCCAAATCCCATGATCTTCTATGAACGGTGAACTGTCACGTTGTTGAAACTGCATAATTGCACAATTAAGCTTTGGGCTCAGCCCTAGTGTAATGAATAATTATTTACCAGGCTGAATTTGTCAAAACATATATGCCAAATTTTCCAGAAAACTGCAGTCTATTTGTATGTTATGATTAATTTGATAATTCAATTTGGATAAGTCTTGAATATATGTTGATGTTTACAAACTGCAACTGTCTCTAAATCTTTATGAAGTCACAAACTTGGGCTCAGAAACTTATACAAGTGGGTATGCGATTAAGCAATAAAGCACACCCAGCGATGGTATATACCACGAGATTTTGACCAGTTCACGACATATATGCACGAACGATAGTGAGTGCATATATATGAAGTGAACTGGTCAAAATCAAGTAGTATACCGTCGCTGGGTGTGATTTATTGCTATTATATCATAACAGTATAATGAAATTCTGGTCTGGAACGTCAAAAACGGATTTTTGCTCAAGCTGAAAGCTCACACAAATGCTAGCCGTGGTATATTGCAAATAAACCACCGTTCTTTTTGCGTCTCGACCAATCAGATCACTGTATTTGCACCGTCAATATACTGGTATGATATAATACATGTTAGCGCATGGACCAGCCAATTTAAGGTTACCTGTATTATACCCGGTATACCCCTTCTCAATGGAAAATGTGCACAAAAGTGGAGATAACATTCAATGGTGAATATTTACCAGCTAACGATTGATATGGTAACATATCGTGAAGACGAGATATCTTACACCACAAATACATACCCTTTGTATGGCTTAAACTGCATTTTATGTTATATGTCTGAGTTTTGTGTCTATGTTTACAACTATTGTCTTACAAATTCTGACCTAGTGTTATTGGATTATGGATTGGTATGATTGCGATTATTGTAAACATGCAGAACTACCGTATAAGCGCTATTGTTACACATCTTAACCCTATCACGGTAAATTGCAGACCATTGACAATCTTTGCAATGATTCACACATAGCAAGTAAAAATTAATTGGCAGATATGTCATATACCAATTACATTCCTAATAGTTACCACTTTTTCACTGCTACAAAATGACACCAGGGATTGTTGATTTGCAAGGCTCTTGCCATCACTCTTGCTGTCATTGGTATGTCTACCTTTACGTACATGTACAAATGGAATGCCTGGTAAAATGATTACTGGGAATTATTGCATTGAACTGTTAAGCCTTTGAGTGCTGTAATATTTCCCGCCAAAATTTCAGTACAACATGTTTTCCAATTTTTATGATTTTTTTCTATTACATTTTTGATATTTTTGGACAAAATGGAAAAAAACTTTATTTACTAGAGTTTTTGATCAAAACTTGGGAAAAATCTTTAAAAAATTGACTGGGTTATATTTATAAAGGCGACAAAATTGACTTTGACACTCAAAGGGTTAATCATCTTTGCTCTACATTCCATAATATAAAATTTCTGTGTGTGTAACACTGTGTGAAAGTGTACATCACAATGTCTGTTACATTCTTAGTCTGGTTCCCTGCCCCCTTTCTACCGCTGGCTGCACTACACTCATGAGAGGGTCGGGTATGAGGGCAAAATGGCAGATGCGCATGGCGCATGATGTCAGGCTGGAATGTTCAAAATGACTGCACCTTTTATAGTAACTCAGCAACAAGGCAGGGAGGGTAGTCCAGTCACCATGAACATTACACTAGTCTTCAAACAATCAATGTGTTTCATTATGCAAAACATCGTGTGAAGTGAATTTAGTTGTGAAAGAGCGTACTTCATCCAAATGACAAAATCGAGTTTGTTTTTTGTTTGTTTTTGAAATTTGAAACAACACATGACACTCCAGCGAATACAGCAGATGCAGGTGCTCCCCTTAGCCAATCAACATGTTCCACAGTGTTGTCCAATCATAGCTATGGATAGAATGGCACGTACCTGACCCTTTTCGTAGAAAGGGGGCAGGGAACCAGACTAATATATTCTCCACTTGATATGTATACCATAATATTGCTTCATTGTCGGTAGAACGTACTTGCACTGATCACTATGTTTATGATGTTGCTTTCTTATTAGGCTTTAAAACATATCATATACTGTAATGAGTTTTTTCAAATTCCTTCCCAGCAATACTTCATCCGTCCCTCCGATGTCTCAAGGGTGTCAACAATGACCATACCATAATCTCTAGTTTTGTTGGTTCTGTCAAAATATATTTCCACTGACCATCAAAATCAAAACATCTCGTTGAGACAGAACAAGACGGAACAAAAATGTACGAATTGATAACATGAAAATCATGTGAAATTATGAAACATACCCACTTGACTTATCCTTTCCTTGAACAGAGAAGAAACCTGGTTTCTTTGGCAAAATCTTCAGACGTCTAACAAGGCGTAAAGACACTGTACGGGGTAGAAGAAGAGAAGTGGTCCATGATACTGGAAATGAAGACTCTGATGATGAGGGAGTTTCTGAAAAGATACAGATATCAGGTCAGTATAAAATCATTCTAGGGATAATTATGCTTCTAATTAAATCAATTTATTAGTGTGTGCACAACTTAAGGTAGTGTTGCACATAACCAACACACTTTTTTCAAAGCAATATTTCTTATCGAAGATGATATGAAAATCCCCTAGTGCTAAATATTTATTACAGCAGAGAATCTAAGGTTTAGTATAATAGGAATAGTTCACTCAAAAGATGAATTGTTAAAATGGGCAAAGGTTGCTACAAATTTGAAAATTATACGATTATGTGCCTTGAATACCTATTTCCTAAAAAACCCAAGTTTTTTAGTACCTATGACTGTTAATAATAGATTTGAGCTTTAATTAATGAAGAGTGGCTGGTACATAAACAGATGCTTGAAAAAAGAAATTGCTGACGATGTTGTGTCATCCTCCTACATATTAATTTGAAGGTGAATGATTGACATACTGGTAATGGTAATACACAATAAAGTAAAACAATATCATTTTCTTTTCCATTGAGTAAGGTACAATCAAGGCTGACTCTGCACTAGCCATCTGTAGTTGTAAACCTTAGTTTCAGAAAAAGTGATCTACTAGGCTTTAGAAAACAAGGCTGTATCTGTTAGTGTCACAAATACTAGGATACTTGGTTCAAAGGTCATCCCACATTTTGAAGTAAAGATGTCTAACTTGTCCTATGGGCAATGGCCCCAGGCTGCTACACCTTTTAATAGTCAGGTTAAAGAGAAAAATATTTAAGATTGAAGAAAGAATTTGTGTAAGCCTCACCCAAGTCTACTTGTATAGACGTGGGAATCACTGTAATAATTCAAATGTTTGCCAATTGGTATGTTTGTGACACCTTGAGTGCTGTTTATCTATATGACAAATTCAGATAAAAATATTCTTATTTAGTAAAATTGTTTTCAAATCGAAACTGTCTTTGCTTGATTCAGAGAATTCAATAGGAACTCCAACTGCATACTAAAACAAGACAGAAGATTCACTATCACTGCAAGAAAAAAGTGAAAAAACCCACTTCTTTACATGAATGTGGTATACATAGGTACTTCATTATTCCACAAATGTGAATTCATGTGTAACAATTTTTTCATGTGTAACAAATTTTACAGGATGGTTAGGAAATATTTTTCATAAAGTCTGGGAATTTTTTCGTGGTCCCCTGTTATCATCACATTAATAAAACTTGCTAAAATATGCCTTCTCAAAACGCTTTATTAGTACAGTAAAATAATTGGAACTAGCTTCAGCTGATTCAGAAAATACTAAACAATAAATTTTGAAATAATAATCACATTGCTATGGCAACATAACCCTCACTAAATAAAGCAAATTAAGGGACAATGCATGTATCATAATAAAGTGTTTCAGTGAGATGAACACATTATCTGTACAAAGCAATTACATTTCCTACATTTTCAAAAAAATAAATTATAAGAAATAGTCAATATATTTTGTTGCCATGGAAAATTACTGTTAAAAATTTAAAATACTAAAAGTGTAAACATGAAAAAGTTTCCTAATACATTGACTCAGAGTAGGTAGACATCTGTCATTAACACAATTATTACCTTAATGTTCTTCACATGTTATTCAGCACAACTGCATCTCACTTAGACTGAGAGTGCAAAAATAATTTGTGTGTGCAAGGATTCATTCAAAGTGTAGTGTAAACAAAATATTTTAAATATTTTCAGTAAAAACTGTCCCTATATTAATTTGCCATCAGGACATGAATGAATGTGTTTGTTATATGAAGTGTTTGCCATCATGACATTGAAGTTTAGCAAAAGCATTTAGACTTGATCACATCTAACATAGTAGATACAAGTCAATGATGAATTTTGAACTAAAATCTACAAAAGCGTTGCCATGGCAACACATCCTATTATTATATATGAAATGTACGCATAACAGTTATTTTATGACAACATCTGTAACACAGTGAATGAATTCCTGGTGACAATTGTAGCATTTCAAAGTTGAAAATGCAATTTTCATGAAAAATACATATTAGTGTTGCCATGGTAAAATGACATTAAATATGAAGAAAACAAAAATATGTAAAGTTCAAAAGTTACTCTGTTTAATTCACTTTTTGATGCACTTAGAATTGTGTCAATAGCTATTGTCAATTTCAAGCTGGATACCTATAAGCAAACAGTTGTAAACATTGCAAATTTACACTGCTAATATGCTTGTTTTGACCTTTGACCTCTTCGACCTTGCAGGTGGCTGGTCAAAATTTACACTCAAGGGTCAAGGTCCCAGTCCAGGACAGAAGTTCAACAATCCATGTGGTTTAACCTTCCACAATGACCGACTTTTGGTGTGTGACCAGCTCAACAACATTGTTCAGATACTGAGCCAAGACTACACTTGTGGAAAGGTGCTAGGAAGTTTCAGCGGTCAGTTTGCCAAGCCATTCCAGCCAGTGTCTGTAGCAGTCTCTCAAGACAACTACTACTTCATACTTGATTACAGTAATTTGCAAATTGTTGTTTGTGATCAAAATAATAAAGTTATCAGCATAATTACTCTACCTGCAGATGTAAATCCCTACTGCATAGCTCTTTTGGTCACTGATGTCAAAGGTCATAGGTTACTCAAGTACACCAGGACTGGTCAATATGTTGGAGATCTAGGTCGTCCAGGTCTTGGCCCGACAGAATTCATCAATCCCTACTTTGTCGCTGTCAATAGTATGGATGTCATCATGGTGTCTGACAGTGACAATCACTGCATCAAGTGTTTTGATTCTGATTTCAATTACCTGTACAAATACGGTGAGGAAGGTGACGGCGATAGTCAGCTGTACTACCCAGACAGCATTGCCGTTGATGGCGCTGACAATGTTTATGTTTGTGATTTCCACAATGATAGGATTTCGATTTGGAGTCGAGATGGGACTTGGTTATGTAATCTTTTCACAGATGAACTGAGCTACCCTGAGTTCATTGCAGTCAGCCGAGACAGAATCTGTGTTAGAGGGAGTGACGACAAACACATCACAGTATTTTCTAAGTAGACAGAAACACCAAGATGATGTGTATGTCTGTATTTCATCAAATTATTGGATTTCTGTCAAAATTTTCGGCGCGAATTCAATTTCCAATTATCACTCAAGCGTGACGACAAACGATTTGCACCGTTTACATCATATACAACTCAAAAACCATCAATTTCTCAGGTTTAGAACAATGGTTCTGGGAAAATAATACAGTATATTGATGTCGTCTCATGTCTAGAGAAAACATAGATGTGAATCATGTTGCTTTTTGATAGTTTTCAGTTACAAAATTTAGGAAATTTGACAGAAAGGCCAAAGAATCAAGTTGAGTGTTTACGTACGCAATCCAGACTCGACACATGGCGTGCAGTCCATGAATGAATTCAGGGTTATGCACAGAATTTGCGAACAGAATTTTGAAAGAAATGTATTTTCTATGACAATCACTTCATCTTGTAACCACGATAAAACAAAAAGTGAGTTGATTTGGACAATTAGAAGTGACAAATTTCAATATTGTTGATGCGATCGGCGGCTGAAAATCTATCAATACATACACTGCATCACAGCTGATCAGTGTGATCCCATCACATCACAACTACACTAGACCGAGGCGGATCAACATTGTGTGTGCAAAATAAACATCAAAAAAACATACCTGTTTATCTTTGGTGTCTGTTTTGATCTGTTGTGTAGATATTTCCAATAAACCATGGTAGATTTCTCCATTTTAAATGATATAAAGAGGAAGACGGCACAGCCAGTCCGCCGACCGAGAACCACATTACCAACGTTATGTTGATGCAAATGAGTCTGAAGAGGGCGCTGCCCTCTGTAACTGAATGCCGAGAACGATTGTACAATATTTTGTTCATACATGTACTGCTGAAATAACCTCTTTGTGCAGTACACGATTTTGAATACAAGTAATTCGTTTTTTCTTGATGGAATTAAGGTTACTCTTCAATCCTATGTAATACAACTGAAATACTATGTCATCACGTTGTACTTTAATTACTTGTATGATGAACATAGTCCATGATTTGCTATTTTTTGCATTGTGAATGTGAGAATCGAAAGTGAAAAAAGCATTCTTGTTATGAAATTATATTATTTATTTTTGCAATGTAATCTTTTACAATCAGTAGCTGCTTTTTCGGATCAGTCCTTTGTACGTGTATTTTTTTGGTTTGTATATATTTACAGTTACGGTAGATTTGACATTCTATAGGTTACTTTTGATTCATAGAAAAGACAACAATCGTGCAAGATAAAATGCTATGTATAATAATGTTCCGGGGCTATACGCCTTGCGGTGGTAATGTTCAGAGCATTCAAGCTTGTTTTATTTATACATACCTGATCTTTCAACGACGGGGTGGTAAATGCCGCTGCGAACGGTCACCCCATTTCCTGACAGTGCGCTGAGCTTTGTGCCTTTATTTCCTTATTCTACACAGGCGCTTGGCACATTGCTGGGATAATAATCGTATTTAATATGTAGAATGTCTATATACGACTTGATTATTCAATAAAAGAATCACCGTACGTGATATTAGTGTACGCCTATAGGCCTACACGTTGACTGGCATTGTACCTATGGCTGCCGTGGCTCGGGCCCGGCGAACGCACTGCATAATCATCAATGTGTCGAATGTCTACATGACTTCATTATTTATTAAAGAATAACGGTACGTGATATTACTGTACATGTCAGCTAGCTTAACCGAGCGGCTATAGAGTTCTGCAGGGCTTGGGCCCGGCTTTGGTCCATTGTCCACTGCTGCACAGACAGGAAGTCAAGGCGTGAAAGTAATTCACAGCCCGATTTCATAAATCAGCAAAATTCACGAACTCTGAGCGTTCCCGGTGATAAAAACTGGTCAACGGTCAGATGGTTCCATAAACAATCGATCGACTGGCCTCTTTTGCCTAAAATCATACCTTACCCTATGCTACTGGCGAGAAATTGTCCTGAAATTGGCTGGGCACACCAACCCAGCGCCGGCCATTTTGAATGAGCTGCATTTAATGTACGCGTCCAATGAGAGAAGAGCAATGACGTCATCTGCCAAGGGTTGTATGCACAGGCGCATACATTGCATGCAGCTTATTCAAAATGGCCGGCGCTGGGTTGGTGTGCCCAGCCGATTTCAGGACGATTTCTCCCCAGTAGCATAGGGTAAGGTATGATTTTAGGCAAAAGAAGCCAGTCGATCGATTGTTTATGCAACCATCTGACCGTTGACCAGTTTTTATCACCGGAAACGCTCAGAGTTCGTGAATTTCGCTGATTTATGAAATCGGGCTGTGAATTACTTTCACGCCTTGACTTCCTGTCTGTGCAGCAGTGGACAACGGGCCAAAGCCGAGCCAAAGCCCTGCAGAGCTCTACAGCCTCTCGGTTAAGCTAGCTGACATGTACAGTAATATCACGTACCGTTATTTTTTAATAAATAATGAAGTCATGTAGACATTCTACACATTGATGATTATGCAGTGTGTTTGCCGGGCCCGAGCCAGGCAGCCATAGGTACAATGCCAGTCAACGTGTAGGCCTATAGGCCTACACTAATATCGTGTAGGGTGATTCTTTTATTGAATAATCAGGTTCAATATAGACATTCTACATATTTAATACAATTATTATCCCAGCAATGTGCCAAGCGCCTGTGTTATTCTACGTTGAAACTGACATTTGATCCGGCTAAAGCATTTCAAGGAACGTATTTTTGTCATTCTGAAACAACCAGTTACTGTAAAGAATAAATCGATTTTCTAAGCAATCTTGCAACGCACATACATTCGTCGCCAAATTTTCGGAATTGGTTCCGTGTACGGTCCAGTGCAAGTGTCGCACTCTTATCAAGTGTATCTGCAAGTCAGCTCGCTGTCATTGCCGTGAAGAGAGTAGCGCCCTCTGTAGTCTTACTTTTGCAACTACTTTCGTTTTGGTTTTTTTCTCTCTAGATTATTTACAATGCAGTTTCTCAGCCCTGTAAACTTTAACAGGAAGGTAAATCTTATATTTCTCACTGTTTCGTTTGAGAATATGTTAGGAAGAAAAGCATACAAGAAAGAAAGATGGATTGAGATGACTCTTTAAGTTAAATTTCATGAGAAATTATAGAAACAAGAGATGATGGTATGACCATGTCCTCTGTAAAAATGTATTACTTTCGTTCATATTCAATGAAATTAAGAGGTCAAAGTTCATGTAACATGAAAGTTTCTGTTAAAGAATTTAAGCTTATCAAAATATTGGGATTTTTAATTGACTAGTGTTTGTTTTACACTCTGTATCTCCTGTAATAGACTTGTTCATAAACAGCAGAACTGAAAGTCCACAGGATTATTTATGTGAATGTGTTTACACTAGTGTATTATTTTATGGTGATGTAATTCAGAGCAGAAACTTGACGGAAAGTTAACAATTATGTACATCCTTTCTTTTATTCTCATTGTCAGTTGATTTCAAGGGCTTTGGTTTTGTCCATTCGTAATTTTAATTGCATCAGCCTTGTAGGAGACTCAGAGATTATTTGGGACGCTATTCATTTTTTTCCAAATTGCAAAAAGATTACCTTGTCACCTCAAATGAGTTATTAAATCCGAAATGTACCCGTACCTGCACTTGTATTTCCTTTAATTTGTGATTTTTAAGAGCAGAGAAATAAATTCCACTGATCAGATTATATTTTTGATGTATCTTGTAGAGGTCTAAGCATCGTCTAGTTCATTTAAGTTTCTTCACATTCATACAGGTATTACAGCAAAAAAATAACAAAGTTCTGGTATAAACAGGAATGATAGGACCATGAAATAGATATTTAATCAGTAATTACTGGTTTCAGAGAAACTTTATTTCATGATTACAATAAATCGTTTAAATTAATGACTTACTGCACGTCATCATTTGAATGGGAAGACTGTGTGGCACAGATTGGACAAGCTTTACAATGTTAAAAGTTATTATCAGTTGCAATAAAATATAAATCAAGTGCTTCATGAAGTCAAAACATTGGTTAGTGTGCAATGTCTCAGTAGCTTTCTGCTGATTGGTTGACTGAAACTCACTGTTTTTACTGACTTATAGGTTGACAGCCAGTCAGGTAGATAAAAACGCTTGATTAAGACTCCTTAAGTTGGTGTAAATAATTTCAATCTACCAGTCAGACACGACCTCTCAGGCGGCTAAACATTGCGCGAAGAAATAGATATTATTACATGCCTCGTATATCGAACGTCACGCGCTCCATAGGATTCAATGGTAACTCGTCGATGACATCGGGGGCCGCATAGTAGTAAGGAAATATTGGATACGTGGACGAAAATAACTACAGGGAATCCCCTCCCGCTACAGTGAGGGAGGAAAAACCATCACACCTCCCTCCCCAGAACTACTCGTTGCTCCAATATGCGGTAACCGTGGAGCAACCCCTGCTTGTCATTGATATGGCTAACAGATGGTTATCTAAAAATATTCCAGTGGAGTATGTATAGACATCAAAGCTGCTGGTAGGTCCCCTACATGAAGTGAGGGTGACCTACCAGCAGCTAGCGCTGACGTCACTACCACCACAGATTACTCAGCCTACAGGAAACAGGAAATAGATGACTAACTGGTATTTCAACATCTATTTAAGCAGGCAGAAAGCTGTGAAACAAGTCACATTTCAAAATGGATGGGGACTCTTCAACACAGACAATTGACTGGGATATGGTTTCACTTGCAAGCTCTACAGATGGATTGGAGTATAAATATTTCCCAGCAAATAATCCAGAAGCCCTGAATGAGCGAATTAGGCATTGTGTGAAATTTTATCGTGATATAGTTATCGGAAATAATTATCGATTTTCAACATTGGAAGAAGTGTAGGTGCCTCAACTAGAAGATCAACAAACCCCAAAGCGCAAGAAAGTGATTTCTCCGGCCCAATGAAATTTTCATTGAGTTGAAGCGATCTTACCAGAGAGGAGTGGTGATCCCCGAGATACTGGAACCACCAAGCCTCACGAATTCATTCGAAGAGTTCAAGATTGGA
>LD343428.1:26017-39024 GCA_001465055.1 Ptychodera flava | reverse complement strand
TAAAACGTCTCATATTGTTTGAAGTAATGGTCTTCCAACATATTTTAAGTTCAGAAGAAATTTCTAAAATTTTATCTATCGGGTGAACAAGTTCGTACCGATAGGTAGCCATATCAATGTCAAAGCAGGGGTTGCTCCACGGTTACCGCATATTGGAGCAACGAGTAGTTCTGGGGAGGGAGGTGTGATGGTTTTCCTACCTCACTGTAGCGGGAGGGGATTCCCTGTAGTTATTTTCGTCCATGTATCCAATATTTCCTTACTACTCCGCATAATCACCACTGGACTGAAAGTGAACCGGAACTGTTTTCAACTTGACAACTTTTTAAGTAAAAATGTCGAAATTTCATGTTTTCCACAGGAAATCTGGTTTTGGAAAATTTTGCAGAAAAACAAATTGATAAACCGCATAATAGTAGTTAAATATATCTTTGCGCCATTCGATGATGAAAATCGTTCCATTTTTAACGGAGTTTCGTCTCAGATGGACAATAAAGCATTGGATTATCATTTGCCAATAAATCTAAATATTTTTAGTGAAAACTGTGTAAGAGAGGCATGTAATAAAAACATTATCGCCCAAACAATAAGATGTCTACATGCCTGACTCTGTAGAAGTCTTGAATGGCAATAGTTTTCTGTCTACAATAAAATAGATAACAATGCTACTTAAATTTTGACAAACAGAAAATGAAAGTATGAACTATGCAAACACAAGTTAAACGAAATGTAAAATACAAGAGATAGTACAAGTATTACATTTCTACTGTTCAAGCCTTTCATCTTTTATTATCGATTTTAATTTCTGATCTATTTTAGACAACATTGAGAGGAGGTCTCTGCGGCAGTTTGGAGAGTTCAACCATACACCTAGTGAAAGATAAAGAATAAAATACTTTCATTAGAAAAAATACATTCATACAATGTAATCACAATATTTATGTGTACACATTACTTACAAATTGCACTTTAAACCTACTCTACGTTTTACTTTAAATTCAGATTGAGTTCACAAAAAATCTTACTCATAATGACAGATTTTACAAACTGCCAATAAAAGAACAAAACTTTAAATTTCTTAAACTGTTCTCACCCAGGTTCATGTGAACACGTCCGCGATCATCATTGATAAATGTGTATGGGCCGAAATATGGTGAAAGAATTTCCGAGCTGCTTTTTTACCATATTAAAGCCCCTGTAGCTGTAACGCTTGAAATTTGTCGCCTGAAAAAGGCTTTCTATTTTCTCTGATTTTCTTTAAATTCTACAAATTTAAAGGATATTTTCCCCCTAAGAATGTGGAATAAACTCTATTAGTGAAATTGACGGTTCATAAATAATTTCTAAACTGATGAGCACTGCCCCTGACCTAGCTAACTCTGTGACACAGTATTTTCCTGTAGGGTACGGACGACACTTACAATACACTAGCAGCACTGTTCCATTCTGTTAGTTACTCAAAAGTGGAAAACAGTGTCTCTCCTTAAAACATTGCAAAATGCTAGAGAGATTTCCCATAATTCATTATGATTTGTACCAGCATAGATTCCTCCATAAAGTCTACCTTGTCGCCCACCTGTAGACAATCCAACGGTTGTTTTTCAAAATTCTTAATTAAAGCGTACTTTTAAGGACATCATTCTTTTCAATTCCGTTTTAAATGCTTTAGAAAAGTAGGCTTAAGTGAAACAAAAAGAATATTGATTTTATCCAAACAGAAAAGACAAAGGAAATTATGATGCTTTTTCAGAGAATGACCCCATCAGTTTGCCCTAACTTGCTTCCCAAAAGTATAATATTTGTAGTACCTGCAGAATGTGACTTTTATGGTTAAGTTTCTTTGAAATTTATACTGAAATATATCAACGTACTTTAAATAAATGTAATTAATCAATTACTGGTATATTGAGACTTAATATTATTACTTTTATGCAGAACTGAAAAAGTTATAACAAAACTAACGTCGTTGGTACAAATCAAATAGAATTGTAGATAATTTTTTTGTACTGTGGATTGCTTAGTCACTGTTCCATTGCATAACTATCTAGTTCTGCTAGTCCCTGTTCAACCAGTGATTTAAACACAAGAGGAACACCTTTACCTGTAGGCACAGTGGTGAACAGCAGTAACTTCACTTTACTGTCACTTTCCTGCAAGTATCAATGGAAAACCCCACTTTCATCAGTGACATTCTTCTCTCCAAAAATAGTCCTGAATAGTTATTGAAAACTGTTGTTAAAATGCATGCTGGCAAATATAGCGAAAAGAGTCTATAGAGACCCCTTAATGCAAACTTTTATTGACAAAGGTTGATCATTCGCAGCTTTAACTCTTCATATAATAGTACTAATTTGTAAAACTTTCTAAGGAAAAACAAAGGACTGATACTGTGTTAACAGTAAATGTAAATAACAACTTATCAGAGAACCTGAGATATGAGGGCTGAGACGATCGATTAAATTAATTTTCATAGCTGGAATATGGAATGAAGATACAAAGGCATGACAGTAGTGAATGATACTACAGGGCTAGGTCCACATCAGCTGCGTGTTAATTTGCATGTTAAGTGATGTACTTATTATGGCTCTGCATCACCAATGATATCAAACCAAATGAAACTTTGTACACATCTGATATCGCTCATTACAAAATATGAGCAAGCCTGTTAAATGTATATTTAGTAGAAGTGGTTTACATTTGTAAACTTGCCTTAATACATGCTGTAAATCTTTGAGCCATGACTTCATTAGTTAGAGCATGGAGGGAACCCTCAGGCCAGGATGTACCTGTGACTAGTTTTACATCACTTGGTACACAGGATGGTGCTTCCAGTCAAACTAAGTCACCTTTCTTAGCTTGCAAGTTGGTAAGTGTGTGAATTCTGCTGGTAATTTTCTCAGTCTGAAAGAAATAATTTATCATGTTACTTGGCGTGTGAGGGCGAGCTTGGGCACACCAAACCGAAATATTTCCGCCGGAGCGGACAATGTTCCCGTATTGGCCGAATTTTCCAGTTTTTCTCATGATATTCAAATGAATAAACTTGCCTTGCAGATTTAGCATACATTAAAGAATAAAATTGATCTCTTCTCAACATACAACTGCCTAACATGTCAAGATGTTTGGATTATAAGCCCCGACACGAAGGTAAACTTTAATCCAATAAAAAAACCCTAAGGGTGTTACATTCTTTCACAAGACCTTTAGGTACGAAGCAATTGGATATGTGATAAAACAATTTTACACTCCTACAGATGTGTCAAATTGAGATTTGGAGTTTGAGTCAAATAATGTCGTCCCTCGCGAAGCATATGCAGTACTTGGCCTTGTGAAGGCGATCTTTGGGACACCAAACTGTCCGCCAGAGCGGACAAAATTCCCATAATAGCCGAATTTCCTAGATTTTCTCATGAAATTCAAATAAATAATCTTGCTTTGCAGATTTAGCTTATATTCAAGAATATAACGGATTTCTTCTCAATATACAGCCGCCATGCAGCTCAATGTTTGGATGAAATGCCTCAAGATTTAGGTAAAATTCAATCCAATAAAAAACCCTAAGGGTGTTACATTCTTTTTACACGACATTTAGGTACGAAGCAATCAGATATGTGATAAACCAGTTTTATACTCCTACATATGAGTAAATTGAAAAGCGAATGTAGCGTAAGATAATGTTGTCCCTCTCAAAACATATGCAGTACATGGCCGTGTGAGGGCGATGTTGGATACACCAAACCGAAACCAAAAAAATGTACACCGGAGCGATATTGGCCGAATTTCCCCATTTTTTCTCGTGAAATTCAAATAAATTAACTTGCTTTGCATATTTAGCTTATATTCAAGCTCATAAGTTACCTTTTTTCAAGATACAGCCGCCTAGCGGATCATTTTTTGGATGGAAAGCTTCTACAAAGCCTCTACACATAGGTAATGTTTCATCAAAACCAAGACTGTTACATCATAGACCCTCCAGTGTCAATGGTTACATTCGTTCTACAATCATCCAATAAAAAGTACCATGAGTGTTACATTCTTCCTACAAGATATTTGAGCTACGAAATAATCGGGTATCGGCTCAACATGTTTCCGAAATTCATTGGGACAAAAGACAACAACAAAATGTGGTGTGCGTAAAACTCTCTTGCTCCAGTGAACGTGTAAGGTTAGTGACCCTGAGTGACCCCTGTCACTCTGAAGTGCAGATAATTCTTTGTTTTGTTGTTATGTTTTTGTGCCCTGTTTCTCTTTATTTCCAATATCGGTGGAAGCTTTCAAAAGATTTTACCTGAATTGGAGTTTTCCGACATGCCGACATTCCTTTCCAACGTGAGATTAAGATGTGTATCATGCGTGATACAAACCGCTTTATAACACGAGTGTGTAAAGTAGTGTATGTAGTTACCGTCAGAAAATTTTGTCCCTGTCAAAGCATATCTTGTTTTTTGCCGTATTCGGGGGTTCTTTGGCACACCGAAGGTAATATTTCATCAAAACCAAGACTGTTACATTCGTTCTACAATCATCTAATTCAAATCTGTCATCCTATTCAAGTCCGTCGGAGTGCACTATGTACCATATTGGCCGAATGTTCGCGTTTTTCTCATTAAATTCAAATACATAAACTTGCTTTGCAGATTTAGCTCATATTCAAGCATTTGATGGACCTTTCACAACCTTAGCCGCCTAGCAGATCAATGTTTGGATGAAAAACCTTAACACGGAGATGAAATTTAGCAAAACAATAAATTAAGAGCTTTACATTTTTTTCTACAAGACCTAGGCACGAAACAATCGAACGTCGGCTCAATATGTTACCAAAATTAATGGGGACAAAAAAGCAAAGGATGTCATGCGTAAAACTTTTGCTTCGACGAACGTCTAAGCTTAATGACTTGAAGTGACCCGATGTCCATCAAAGGTGCAGACGATTCGTAGTTTTGTTGTTTTTTTTCTGTGACCTGTATAAACTTTTACCAGTAGTTGTGGAATCCCTGTTGAGATTAGTTCACTGCCATGTGGAGTGCTTTGGTCACCCAGTCCGTAAAGATAGTAGTACCTGGGTTGGAGTTTTCCGACATACAGACATTCTTTTTTAACGTGAGCTGTGAAAGACACGTGATAAAACCAGTTTCAGACTATTACAGATGTAACTCACAGCAAGATAGATCAATACTGATGTGCAATAGAAACAAACTGCGATTTTCGCTGCAGTGACATACACTATATCGACCGTATTGTTCAACATTTCGATCCTGAGCTTTTAAATGAGTATGGTAATATTAATACCCTGTAAAATATTTAAGATGATCGTAAATGTGATCACATGAAAATATACAAGAACTATTAAGTACACACAGTGCGTCCGTCATTAGAATCAATAAGTGCTTCCCGATTTTGATTTCTGATTTTAAAGAATACAAATCGAGCATGAAGACTAGACTGAGGAAGAAATGAGAGTCAGAAATGTAAATGAAATATTCTCGACACTATGCAGTAAAAGCCTCGATTTTCCCCATTTTAAACAAAACAGGACATCCAAAGACAAAGAACGTATCTTCGGTAAATCGTCTTGGGACAATGTTTATTTTTAAATTGGCTTTCTCTCTTACGAATTCTACACATGCAAAATAATTATTACTCTTCTTCTCCAACATATACCAGTAATTATACTAAAATTGAAAGTTTAAGTCATGATTTCACATTTGTGTTGTATTAAAGGTATTTTAACGTTTATCATCAACCCAATTTGACGAGAACAGGCTGCCTACGCGAATGCTTTTGAAGGAGGCAGCTTCAAGAACAGGGGGTATTATTGCATCACAACTATATGACCCACATTTTTAGTAAATCAGATCTCATTCTATATCAATGATATGTTTGTCATGACAAATAAGAGATTCATTGACATTTCCTTTTGTATTGATGTCAGATAAAGATTTGGCTTTCATAAGTTCGGCTGTTGCCTTTAAGGCCTCGGCTTTCGCGACTTCGGCTTTCGCCTGGAGTCGCATGGTCTCGGCTTTGTCTTCTTCGGCCTTTGCTCGAGCTCTTTCGGCGGCTTCTTGTTCACGCTTTTTCAAAATGTGTTCCGGAGTCCAGAAGCACGTCTTGCAGACATGTTTAGCTGTGGGAATCTTCTCCCGATAGTACATCAAGCCGAGAAACTCATGTGTCCATTTACCGTAGATCTTCTTAATTTTAATGTCACGCCAACCCCTAATTTGTGGAAGATTTTCGCCGCATTTGGAGCAAACAGCGCCTGCCACCTCCATTGGCTCCTATAGCACAAAACGAAACAGAAAAAGACAAACATGGCTTATATGTTTGTTAAAAGGAAATAAGGAACGCATTAAACATATTCTCAAAAATTTCCAAATAAAGGAACACTCATATTGTTATTTTCAACAGCTCAGGCGGTGAACCTCGTTTCAAAAAAGTGATGCAGGTGAGTAAAGAACACGAGGGTGATCACAGGGGAAATGTTTTTGATCAAGGTATCTCTTGCTTTGAAAATGAAAGACTTTAACTTTTGCTCAGAATTCCCTCAAGCAAAATATGAACCGTTCTCTTCCGAAATCAAAAATCAAAACGGTCGGTCACCATGTGAAGTTTGTACTGGAGAAACAAATTACCCATGATTTACAGATTTTTGAAAATCAAAATGACCACTATCCCTAGGCCTGAGTTATCGCTATGGGCGACAAAACAATTCTCGATTTTCAAAAATCTTAGTCGGTGAAAACTTCGTCATGGCACTCCATAAGCTTTCAAATGACCCTCGCAAGTGGCAGGCCAAAAGATCATTGTAAAAATGAGAGAATCTGAATATCTGTCCCCGAGGTGCATTCTACCTTAACATCATTCGCACATGACATACGTACGTACCTATGCTTACATGCACATCAAAATAAACATTAATACCAAACAATCGAGTTACTTACCTAGGCATCAAAACCCAACCAACCAATACCTAAATTCTAAATTAACGTCGATAGCATAGACGGTTAAAATTATTCGAGTCTGTAGCCAAGTTAAGCTACTTACGTTTGAGTAAATGCCTCCCATGATCCAATATTTTCTACACACTGCGAATGAAGTTGATTTCTTGTTGTCCTGGAAACAAGCACGATACGGAAATTTTGCTCTTCAATATTGCATTCGATGACTTTCAAGGGAAACTGAACATGACTTCATGTTCGATGACTTAGCCTAGTAAATAAATCTATTATTGTGTGAAATTACTATCCCATTGCAGTCCATGCAACTCTGAACATTAATTTGCACCAATTCTTTTTCCGAAAAATAAACTTTCTACATTTTTGGCCCCTATTTGAAAAGAAAACGTACATTGCAATGCCTTCGTCAGCAATTCTAAGATCACATAAAAATTCAGTAGTTTTCCACATCAATTACGTTATCGCCTTTCTTTCCTTTTGTCATTGACCTTATAGGCAAACTTCTGAACGGCTCAAATCTGTGCTACATCGCATGGTCACTGTGAAGTCATAATGGCATGTCGTATGTCAATATTCCGGCCTAATTTTCTGACCTCTGTTCTGTTTACTACCGTATAAATAACGCTATATATTGTATCAGCCTACACGACAAACGGTTTTTCTGTTGTCAGGTGGGGTTTCCTTCGAAGGTAGAACGTTTTGAAAATAATGGCTATCCAGCCACTTCAAACATAAGATCAGTTTATAATAAGGCGGTTTCGAATCTTACCTCGATATTGTTAAGGAGCAAGTTCTTATCAGCTTTATCTAAAAATAATTTGACAAACTTCATAATAATTTGAATGGAAAACAAAGGGCTTACATCAAGTGAATACTTAATATCAACCATGCAGGACTAATGCGAGAACAAGGGATTGAGGAATGCCCCTTTAAACCTGTGTTCGATCAGATTATCAGGTTCAGTGTATAATAAATTCGCCAAGGTGTGTCGTTGTGTATGATCTCAGGTAATCGGTAACTAGCAATATTCAAAGCTATAGTTTCTATTCAGATGTTTTAGAACCGTCTGTAAGCTATAGCATTGCCGAGATACCTTGGGGGAAAGCTTTTATCAGCACAACACGAAAATCCTCTCAGCGATTTTCGTCAAACAAAGTCGTGTCAATCTATTCGATTGACAACTTGTTGCGATTAAATACAACAATTATTTTCAATAGATCTCGTCTTACCTCAATATGGCCAATGGTGTATTCAACCCTTCTTTCGCTTTTAGTTGTATGTTAATTAGTCCGAATCGATATTTATAATGCTACTGCGCACATTTACGCACTTCAGACTTTGCCCCTGTGTGACGCATCAGCCTATGTTTTTGCGCATGCGTCACAGGGCTTTTTCTGAGTGTAACTGTGAGTTTTTCATCCGTCGGCGTGCTTATGAAGCAGTTTCAAAGACAGGAATAATGTAATGGAACATTTATTTACTCGACGAAACAGCAGGCACGAGGCCCGATAACATAAACAAAATGAAAAAATATTTCAAATACAGACTGAAACACACACCAAATTGAACAATATAAAAGCTATCCACTATATGATGTTCTAAAGATATATGACGCATATAAATATGTACAAGTGTGGCAATTTATTGTGCCAGAAACTCGATCGGAACTTATTTGGGAGAATTGGATCTTCATATTGTTCAAATTTCTCAAAAGTGTTAGGTGCCCTATAGCTGAATGTTACAATGTTACAAATTATTATTCATAAAAACAAGAGTGTAACTAAAGAAAAAACAGATGAGGTTATATTTGCAGATTAAACTGACATAGTTCCAATCTTGTTCAGAGCAAAACGTTTGTTTAAGGTTCCAAGACAAATAATTGACCTTTATAAGCTAACAATTCTCTAGTGGTTAATACGCTCAGTCTCAGAACCCCTGTAAATTATATATTTTTAGAAAGCCTCGATATAGGGAAACATTTCGGTTACCATAGTGTCACCAGAGACTTGTTGGATTAAAAAGGTCAATTACTTGTAATGCACCCTTAAATCGCATACACAGCCTGCAACGTGGAAATTAGACTTAATAGAGGAACGTTCTAACCTTACACAAATAGAATAAAAAAATGACATCACGCTAGAAACAAGTATATTCTTTACAGCAAAACTGTTCAGAAAAATAAAAAACAGAGGTTAAACAAGAATACTAAAAGATGTTTTTACAATGTTTAAAAAAACAATTAAACGTTTAACGATAATGGTTTTACCTTCTCTGTCGATCAGATGAAAAGCGACTAATGTGCGAACAAGCGATCGGTTGGCAGATAGAGATAGATAGATAGATAGATAGATAGATAGATAGATAGATAGATAGATAGATAGATAGATAGATAGATAGATAGATGAGCCCTAGTTAAAAATCAGATATTCCTAAAGAAGCTTGTCCGCGTCGGAATATCGAGGTCTTACAGATAATTACGTACTATTCAGGATAGAGTGTCACTTTCTGCATTTATCATGGATAACTTTTAGTCTTTTTTAGTTCACTAGCAAGAGAACATCAAGGATTACGTTACGTAACTTTAAGTATTTTGAGTGAAGTCTGAAGTCTCTCAGGACTAATCTAGTTCAAGGCCAAACTCGGGAAAAATTAAAAAGTAAAATCAAAGATGTCAACCGTGATATGACGGAGAAAACTTGTGGGCCATTGATAAAGAAAGCAAGAACGATATCTAGCTAACATATATGACCACAATGCTAATTTTAAAGATTATCTTGTCTGTGTTTGCTATAGTGATGATGGTAGACCGTTCTAGTGTATAACAAGTGCATACCTTCAGTTGTGTTGAGTGAATATAATTTTTATGCATGAGACGTCGACAATCACGAGCTGCTCGTGTGACCGCGTGTCATTATATATGTACATACTGCCGACAACGTTTAAATAATCAAACTGACAAATTTTTCAAATGTGAAAGATTAGATCTCATATACTGCGACACTTAAACACAACGTGTCACTATTGACTGTTATTTTCTCCCAAACTATGTTTAACAGGTAAATTTCGTTGAAGGAATAAATAATGAGCACTTTACACGCAATAAATACACTAATAACATCTGACATATAGTGTAATTTACGCAAGTTTTCATCTAATTCAATGTTCTTCCATATAAATGATATCTGTATACAAATGATATATATATATATATATATATATATACATATACATATACATACACACATACATACATACATACATACATACATACATACATACATACAATATAAAAATCGTATTCTTCCAACAGTACGACATTAATATTATCTTCTTCGTCACATGATTAATGTTGTTGGCTATGATTACTTTGCCTTCCGTGCCTGTAGAAATAAATGAATAAATATTAGAAATGTCACCAGCCTGTAAAAGCTAGTGGCTTAGTATGTGTTGCATTCGACAATCTTCATAGTGTGTATTGTATGTTTAATCTCTGTAATCTCTTTACACCGTAATGAACACAGCGAATGTTTAACGTAGTTATAATTAGAAGTCAAATCATACATGCCAGGTTTCTTATTACCATCCACACAATTTATCTAAAGAATAGATCATCATTAATGTTGATGCTCTATCTCAACTTAGGGTCCTAAGGCAAATTGGAGAGAGAGAGAGAGAGAGAGAGAGAGAGAGAGAGAGAGAGAGAGAGTGACAGACAGACTATCCATTTTGTCTCACCTCGTCAAATAGGTTATGAATTGCCTTCTTTCTGTTCCTGACTTTCGACTCTTCCAATTTTTTTATTTTCTTTATCTCAGAACATTCTTTCTGGTTTCCTTTTCTGGCATCGAATCTGTCCAGCTCCATCTGCTTGTATTCTTTTAATGCCTCCTTTTCATCATCGTCATTTCCAAAGCGTACTCTTATCGCAACCAAAACCTAACCACGATAAAAAGTTAGACGAAAACATCTATCTCATTCGTAATGCAAAATTCTATACAACTATATTTTTAGACTCTTACCTAGCACAGCTTTAACCACGTAATAGATCTGCATTATTTCAGTGCATAGGTTTCATAATCTCTTATTTCTCCAGTGTAATAGCTCAAAGCAGAATTACAAAAATTATTGAAATTTGCTCGCAGTTTTACAAACATGGCGATGGAGTTTTCGACCTGATATTCGGGCTATTTCTGTTTGGTACCAGAGAAACAAATTACCTAAATATTTAGAAATGTATTTGAAATTCAAACTGTCTGCCATCCCATTGTTAACTCCATGGAGAAAATAAAATTCGCGACTTTTGAAAGAAAATCTTTCTTACTCCAAGAGTTTTGAAATAATCCCCAACGCGTGGTAGATCATAAACAAATTTTGAAAGTTTGAGAGTCTGAATATCTGTCCCTGAGGTGCATTCTACCTTAAGATCAAAGTGAAGTTACTAAACTCAAAGTATTCAAAATTCATGCTTTCCTCAGTTTCACACGATTATGGATAACGTCGTCGATGGGAGATCAATGTCTGATTCTCTACAAGTCAAACATATTTTTGAAAGTAAAATCAGTTCAGTTATTATTTTATCTGGTTACCTTCACATTGTCTTTATTGCATCTGGTTAAATTAGTTTAGGTCTGAGAGCGCGTGGGTGTTCAAATTAACCAGACATGAACTGAAAATGCTCACGTGTTTCAGTAATTATATTGCTTCATTATATATTGTAGTTGTCTGTGAATTTAAATTGTTGCCATGTTTAGCCATCATGAGTCAAGCAAATCCAGATATATCCCGAATTAGGAAAGTTGTTAAATATTCAAATTAGGAATAAGCTGCAGTAAAAAATCCAAAATGACTTTCAATAATGTTGTATCATAGTATCTTCTATGTACTTAGCAAATTTCGTCAAGTTTAGTGAAGGCAATCAAGATATATATCCCTTATTAGGAAAGTCCCATAAATATGCAAATTGGTAATTGGCTGAAGTAAAAATGTTTAATGACTTTCAATAATGTTGTACCATAGTATCCTCCATGTGCATAGCAAGTATGGTCCAGTTTGGTCAAGGCAATCAAGATATATAACCCTAATTAGGAAAGTCATTAAATATGCAAATTGAGAATTGGCTGAAGTTGAAATTCTTAACGGCTTTCAGTTATGTTAAATCATAGTATCTTCAACATACATACAAAGTTTCGTCAATTTTGATTCAGTCAATTGAGATATGTATCCCTTATTAGGAACGTTAATCAAATATTAGCTATTAACTTTAATGTCACACCCTTATGTCTTCCATGGCTGATAAATCCTTGTGTGGTCAATATTTGCAGCAAATCTCATCAAATTCTGTGCAGCCATTCTCAATATATGTCTGTTTTTTCTAAAATAATTAATTATGCAAATGAGCATGAAATATGCAAGCCACACCCACAAAAAACTAACCAGTCTTTGCCATTCCCAAACTCACTCTATGTACTAAATTTGATTCTAATACGATAAGCTGTTCTTGAGATATCGCGCCAACGGACAAAAAGACAGACAAAAATCGCTGCGACACTAGTCCAAGTGTGTGAACACGTGAGCTAAAAATTACCATTAAGTTTATATAAAAGCAATCTCTCACCTCAGCATTCGTTGCGAATAACGTCAAAAAGATCATTGATCCCTGTAACGAACCATATTAATGAATAATGGCTTAAAATTCTTGAAGTTTGCAAATTGTTTTTTTGCAATACGGGAAACTCACTTCAATGTTTAACAATACAATACAATACAATACTTTATTGCTCAACAACACACTCAAGGAGTGCGGTAAGGCAAAAATTACAAAACTCAGCAAATTAATATTGCAAACACAAGACCATATATCGCTCCCACTGTGAGAGTTCAATATGCTTTGTATATAATTATACCAATCTGAATTCAACCTGGATGTATAAGCAGATCTCAATAAGATGTCATCTGATAAGACCAATCGATGCCAGTATTTGAGCATGTGTTTTATCACCATAAAGTGTATTGGATATCTACCCAGCTCTCCAACAACACCATCAGACG
>LD343428.1:0-25979 GCA_001465055.1 Ptychodera flava | reverse complement strand
GAAGATCATTTATAAAAATATTGAACAAAGTTGGACTTAAATTACACCCTTGCTTAACTCCTAAATTGGAGTCAAATTCTTCAGTAAAACAATTGTTACTTTTCACACAATACTTAATGTTGTTGTACATGGACTTAATTAAGCTATAAAAATTGCCATTAATGCCATATTTCTGTAATTTCCAAAGTAAACCTGTACGCCAAACCCTGTCAAATGCTTTCTGAAAATCTACAAAACAACAATATAGGTACCTACGACTGGGACTGTAGCTTGACTGAGAAAGTTTCGCATAAACATGCTGATCAATAGCTGAACGCAAAACTAAAAGATTATCTGCAGTTCTCCTCTTTGCTCTGAAACCAGACTGAAATGGCGAAAGAATACCATTGCTATTAAGAAAGTTTATAAGCCTATTATTCAACACAGAGGTAAACAGTTTTGCAAGGCAACTATTTATAGAAATCCCTCTGTGATTTGACGGATCACATGTATCACCTGATTTGAACACAGGGACCAAATATGCTTTTTTCCAAGCATTTGGAAACGTTCCTGATCTGAGGATGACATTGAATAATGAACACAATGGAGTAAGTATGGAAGAACCACCATATTTAAGCATTTCGTTCAAAATACCATCGACACCTGGGGATTTCCCTGGTTTTAATTTACGCAAAGCTTTTAAAATTTCTGATACTGTAAATGTGGAATTAAGAATAAAACTCACATCATATTCATTGGCCGCTTCCATTTTTGTTAATTCAGAAAGAATACGTTTAGAAACATTATCAGTTTCTTCTCAAGAAAATTTACTCAACTGCTTAAAGTGAGAAAACCATTCACTAGGAGAAATAGACGAGTCTATTTTCTTACTGACATGACTCCCAGAAATATCCTTCCACAATTTCCAGTAATCATTACGGTCTTCGGAATAAACCTTTTCTAACTTCCTCAATTGACTCTCTCTGAAAGATGACCGTTTATATTTTAACAATTTTTTGTATTCTCTTTTCAGAGTGAAACATCTCCCTCTAATATGTGGATTTAACAGATGTCGTATTCGATGGAAGTATTTGTCGCCGATTCCAGTTTCAATATTCCGAGGTGGTGTTGACAACCATTATAACTGACACTAAAACAGCATGTGTGGATTACGGGAATATTTTGACATGAATATCATTTCAATTTTCAATTTGGTTATAGCGTTCATAAAGTGCACGTTGTCGAGAAATTCGAACAAAGGGTAACATGAAATTCTCTGCAGTTTTTTGTAGATCAAGCACATGTTAGCCTTCTCACTATGTGCTGGATTATCGTAATGCTGACGTTATAACCATAGCCAATGGTGTCTTTGTAACCTGATGAGATTTTGAGTCACATTTGATCACACGACGAGTATGCACCTTGTAGGTATTTAGAAATTGGCAGATTACTAGCAGATTGTACACTTCTTGTATAGCCAATGCTATGAAGCATACTTGAAATACTATACACGTAACGTTTGACGACGAATGTGGTTGACAAACATAAATATTGGGACTGAGTACAACTGTTGGTACTAGTCTATTACGATGCATATTAAAATTGCGATGATTACCAAAGTAAACGAGCAACTAGCGAAGAGATAGCCGGAAGTCAGGTCCTTAAAATGAGTAGAGAAAGTTCCAAGCAGCCAAGTCAATGCTGTCACCGGCAGGAGAAGCATGATTGCTCTGAGGTCCTCCCTGTTGTTTGGAAAAAAAGAAAAAAATACCCAGTTCGTGTCACAGAACATTTCCCTTGCGCATATCCATAGGCGAAAAGTAATCCTAAGCTCTAAAGCGGAGAAGCTAAAGTTTCTTGAAAACTACAAATCAAACTGTCACGTCTCAAGATCCAAATCTTCAACGCGTGGGGTTCGGAAAATTTTCAAGAGACAGAATAGTGATATACATAGTCATCATACAAGGTCTACTTCTCGCCAGGATTTTTATGTACCTAGATGCTCCTCAAAATATGGTCCATGTAGCTTTCAATACCGTGCTGCCAAAGTGTCGAATGTGTCACCAATTGAAATCAAACAAACTACTGTTCTGTACACCTTTAAATGTGATTGAAAGATTATGTGAAAACGAATACTCCACAGTAGTTGTAATTATTGTAATTTTGCTTCAGCCCCGATGAAAATTAATGTACATGTAACTCGGCCGCTCGATAAAAGTGTAAATAAATAAATAAATAAATAAATAAATAAATAAATAAATAAATAAATAAATAAATAAATAAATAAATAAATAAATGAATAATCTTGAAGTGGACAACATGGGGTAAAATTACTTTGGATGAAAACGTACCATAAGTTTTGCCATTCCATAAATTTGTAGTATCTCCGTTCCCGGTCAAATTCACGCTTCGTGAGGACGAGTAGAATGACACTTGTCTGTAATATGGAAGATTCCACACAATCCGTTAGGTGATCTTTATATTCATACATTGACTACACAGTGAAAACTAAATTCATCAAAACACAAATTATGACAATAATGACTATCATTACGTCATTATTACGTCAGCACGAGATATTTACCAACAATAATATTTAAAACAACGTAAAGGTCACAAATTGACAAAAGACTGACGCCTTGCAGAACATATCGAGTTATTTATACAATGTATAACATAAATTTTCGAGATTCGCTTGATCAATGCAAATATCGTTAATATGATAAATATAATAATATAGGTAACGATTTAAATTGCTCTGCAAATCTTTTTATCATGTTATTGACTGACTGGCATGAAAGTATCTAACGAATCAATTATCAAAAATTACAAGCTGATGATGCTTTGTTTATTATGTTAAGTCATGAAGTACCTACCAAGTTCATTGTCGTAACCATAGTTACATAAGGAACCACGACGACAGGCACCATTGGAAACCAAAATCTAATGAGAAAAATAATGCAATTATGTGAAATCTCTGTGTATTTAATTCTATATTCTTAACTCTTTCACCCCCAGTTCCCAACTTTACCACAGAAAACAATGGATTTGGGACAAACCATGGTGGTGAAAGGGTTAAATGTAGATATCAACCAAGACGGAATACTAGCTTCATTCGTTATGATAAAGACAGACAGATAAAATATCAAAAGACAAACAGACAGTTAGACAGACAGTTAGACAGAGATAGATAGATAGATAGATAGATAGATAGATAGATAGATAGATAGATAGATAGATAGAGAGATAGATAGATAGATAGATCGATCGATCGATCGATCGATCGATCGATCGATCGATCGATACTTAGATACTTACATAGATACATAGATACCCACTCAATTCTCAAGTGAACATCCATGCCTGTTCTTTCCTTCTGTCGTTTACACCCAGTACATTGTACGAGTTTTTCATCCTCTCGGATTCCTAAAATATCTCGTGCATAATATCACTGACCGAGAGGGAAATTTTCTAGCTATACTTGTGAGGCATATGATAAAGTATTAAGCTTAAATATACATACATCTGCCTATTCCTGTAGAGTTCTATGTCAATCCAAAGATAAACAGCGTCATAAACAAAGGCCCAATCCAACCATTCAAAATATAGACAACCCTTCAACAAACAGTATAACAAAGTTTATTAGTATCAAGGAAAACACTGCATCTAACACGATTGGAACTAAATTGGGATAATTGGATTGGCAGAATTTCTCAAGAATTTTAGAAATTTCTAATTTTACACCATATTTGCTTACCATCTTTAAAATTTTATACACAATTTACGATGCTGTTGAAATCTTGTGAGTAAGAATCAGTGCATGATAGTATCTAATGCAATATTGTTCAAAACACATGAACAATATTCACATTTGGATGAAAATATGAGAGTTCGTCTGTAGTTTCTTCATTACTGAAACACTAGTAATAATGTCAGTTTGTCATTTTTCCTCGACCAAAATGAAGCTTTTCGATTGATTTACAGTTAAGTCAGTCAGGGTCTTTTAAAATGTGCCCTGACTCAATTTTATGTTTATGAAGCCTTAAATTCATGAAAAAGTCAGGGTCATTTCAAAAGTGCCCTGACTAAAAATTCGTCAATTAGAGAAATTTTATGCATTTTGTCTCGTTTCTTCAGTACATTTAGACAAAAATGAACTAATTTTCATAAAAATAAATCCGATGAAAGAGGTATGCAATAATCGTTGTGTTTTCGTTGTTTTGTCCGATGAGAGCAATATTTCAAATTTTACACTATTCCATCATTTTGTAAAATTTCAGCCTTAAAAATTTCGATTTCGTTACATTTTCCTAATAATTACTCTCATCCAATTTTCCCAAATTAGTTTCAATCGTGTTATCTATTTAGTTTTCATGTCTTCTCTTCAAGTAAGCAATTTATATCATTCACATAGAATAATCTTATTCTGACTTTCTGAGTTACGACAGGCTAAGCACATCAATAGGTTGTCATTGAAAGTAGATTAGCCTTGTTTTTCTGCGCAAGAATCCGAAATTATTGAAAAAAAATAGGAAATTGTCGTGTCCGTATTTTCATTTTTGTTAATTACCCCTTGATAAATGCGACGTTGATATTAGTTAAAGCCTTCTATATAATGAAAATATATGTCGGTGTTTATCATCAGCAGACTTTTTGCCACTTTCGAATAGGAATCGTGTATCGCATTTCATTTAACATCTCGATATAATTCTTTAAGGCAGCTGCAAACCATTGTCCGTTGTCGACCTACTAGTGACTTCCTTCCAGGACACATCCATAAATGATCCTGTACGAGAGGGCTGTCTCACAATAATATCAATACATCTATCAATGCTCGAAACAAGACTTATTCTGTCAGCAGTGATGGCATTGTCTTGACAAGTCTGTCAAGTCTGTCAAATTTACAATAAACTGAGTAAGCCACTCTGGCGCAGCTATGGACGTAAATGATACAATTTGGAATCTTACCTGCCGTATTTGCTAGTGTGGATGTAACATGCCAGTCTTCTGTAACTTTCAATCGCCAAATTCATCGTCCATGCAGTTGTACTGAGAAAGGAAAATTGGACCACTGCTGTGGAGATATTGTTTACCTATATGAAACAAACAAATAACATATCAAACTAATGGTCAATCACCAAGAGGTGCAATGAAGCATTTCCATGACATTTGATCGTTATGTGAAAAAGAAACATTTTCATTACATATTGTAACGTACGCAAAAGTATGAAACTGAAGAGAGATATGTAAATATATTGTGACATCGGTTTCATCTGAAGTGCATCACGAACATCAACAGAATGGCTTTTCAACTATAAAGTACATGGTCATTTCCTTCATAAACATTCACATCGCACGTACTGATTAAGATCTTGTGTTGTAGTGTATTATAATATGAAAACTGCAACATTCGCCATCTTATCATAATGACAAACTTTTAACGCATGTAACAGATCCTTTTAATACACTGAAATAAAACTGGCATGTGTTGTGTATTGCTTACCATCGTAGCGGTTGTTAGTCCGCCGAGAAACACAAATAGTGGCATCGACAGAAACGATGTTGTGTAATGGCGTATGACAAAATACTGCTCGGTGTCCAACCTGTCAACAAAGAAATGGTAAGGATATAATGAAAATATTATCTCATTCTTTACTGGTCAATCAAAAACACATCTGCATAATTTTGAACCGAACTGAGAAGATACTGGATATAGAGAAAAACAATCTTTAATCTTGTGGTTCCTTAAAGATGTTCTTGTCAAACAATTTCCCGATATGTGTCTCAGGAAGACTGACTCACCCAGAAAGGATTATGAACACAGTGGACAAGGATACTAGCAGGAATGATACGCCGTTGGCGATGGTAATTATAACATCTCTGGCAGCGACTAGAAATGGCTGGAACGAGAAGAAAAACTATTTGAATAAGTAACTAGCTTTTAGCATTCGCTTGTACCCGTTTAAAAATAAACACTGTCCTATTGCTATAAGCACTCATGGAATTAAACATATTTCATTAAAGCAACGCAAACTGTCCTCATTTACTTAGTTTGAGAAACCAATCGACCGTTCTGAAAGCAGGTTTCAGAGAAATTAATTCATTTCGAGAGATACATTTATCTATTTTTATACTATCAATTAATTTTGCTGGAAACTCAAACCTCTGGTTTGTGGCCCATCGTCATGACAACGGCTGCGATGGTTGGCTGGGCACACTTGCATGATGTGTATTCATTTGTGGATTGTGACTTAATCCGTTTGCACTCATTTGTTTCCCAAACCCTGAAAACAAATAAAAATGTAAATCAGTTTGAAACATTGGAATTATTTCAGAGCTTTGCAAGAAAGTCAATTACAGTCACCCCTACCAGGATCAAACAATCAAAAAGTAAAACCAATAGGGGCCTGAAACTTATGTTTTTGCAGGAATATTGTACGACAGTACGAAGATATGTCGTCGATGGCAACTTGCAAACATTGTAAATGAAGGACTAGCTACGTACACACAATCTCGCTATAATGAAATATCTCACCTGGAAGGGTTATTGAACTGTATTGTCACACACTTGGGATTATAAGCAGGCTGAAAATATAAAAATTGTGTACGATATTCAATGACACGATAGTTGAAAGTTCTACGAAGCGAAGAAATACGTAAAATTGGACCCTTTCTAGCCCTTTGAGGCTTTTCAAACGCTTATTTAAAAACACCTGGAAAATATCCTACAGTCATTTCTCAGCTCAAGAGAGTGCACGAAGTCTAAATATGCATATCTTGCAAATAGTACTTTTGAGAATAGAATCTACGACGGCAAATATATGCGTAAATCAACAACTCTTTCATCAAATATGAGGCTGCTTGAAACGACCCACCTTCTTGTGTGAGATCTGAAGAATTAATGAATCTCGTTTTCGATGAACACCATTTCCATTGTATTCTCTCAGCGTGACGACGGGACTGTTGACCGCCAGTATTTTTGGACTGCTGGACCCGTTAGCCTGAACATTCGAGGATCTATACAGAGACAAAAATGTCGAAATTATAATTGGACTTTGCATGACCTATGACCTTTACATGACCAAGTCTTCAGTTAAGGGGCATGAAAACACAGTAAGGCATACAGCTCAGTAATGCAAACAATTGAAATCAATTAAATGAATGAATGATAAATATCAGCGTTTAAAGTATCATAACCTCCGGCTGACTTCATTAAAAGATTGTTTATCAATTTGATGACATCATGATGGCATTTACTTTAATAAATCGGAAATGCCAAAACATTGACTGAAGTATGTATTAACGGGGCTTCAAGATTCAATGTTTCTCCAGTAATTTTGACTCGTTTAGTTAGACTCACCTTTTTGAATTAACCGGCAAGACGTTGTCAGGGTTATGATAAACGAATGCAATGACGACCGCTGCATCTGCAGAGAAGTATACGATCATGCATAGTTAAGGTTTAGACGAGATGCATTGGTCGCTGCTTATCTGTTTATGTCGTGATATAGGGACTGCTCATACGTACCCCGTCTTACAAATCCAGAGAGTCAAAAGTTCATCAATTGGCAGTTTTTACAGCAACTCTAACTCTTCTTCACCTTCAACTTCAAACTTAAATACGCAAGTGATAGGCAACATTGTCTTAACTTCTCGCAAAGTCTTTGTTTACTGTTATTAGCACAAATTGACAAACGAAGGTGTAGTAACAAGACTTTCATCGTCTGACTAACTTTGTTTGGAATTGGCAATTAAGAAAAACGTTAACTTCGTAATATATTATACTATTGCAATATAGGCAAGATTAATTGAACGACAATGATCAACACTCTTTAGAGAAGAATCTTACCGAAGCTGTCTTCTTCTATATCATTAAATGTCAACACGGTGTTAAGGATATCACTTGACTTTCCTGAAGAGTTCTGTTGTTGGTTTTGGTGGTCAACCACAGTCAATGCATCCATCTTTATGTTTGTTTTGCTTGGTTGAAACGCTTGGTACTCTGTGAGAATGTATAGTCCATTTTATTCATTCAGATTTTCAGATTTACTAGTTTGCACTTAGTTTGCACTTCTAAAAGTAAATTTGGTTTACATTCCCCCATGCTCCATTTATCGTCTGTTACAGTACATCACTCTCATTTCAAAGGTAAAGCGTCTAATTATTATATTGAGCAAGAATATTATTCTAAGCACTTCAAATAATGTACAAAAAAGTAATATTTACCAACGTTGTTGTATTTCAGATGTACTTCTATATCTGTCGTCTTCAAGAAGCTGCTCACGTGATCAGAAAATATCTGAAGAGCCTGGAATACCCTGACAGACCCTTTCTCTATTCCCATTTCCTGCGTGATTATCGTGAAAGACCGGTTATTACTCCAAAAGATTTTGTCACCAATAAATGTTTTTTCAGTTTGCTGTTTGTACAGACTAATTCTGAAGCCTTTTGAGAGAACCAAGTTTTTTAACATCTTTTTTTGTGCAGATTTACCGCGTAGAGATATCGAACGGTAAGACGGCCACTTAGAATTTGAAATAGCTGTAAATTTTTCAACAATTTATTTCTCTATAGTAAAGAACTTTGCGCGGTGACGTCAAATTTCAAGCAAAAACGTTTGAGGGGAAAACGGTAAAACGTTCCGTGCGTATAACCTTGAACAGCTTCGTGAGCAGTTATTCGAAAAAAAAAACCGGGCAGGGCAGAGCTCTCTATTCCACTTCACTCACGTTTCCTCAGGCATTCATTATCTTGTGTCCTCGGAGAATTTTTTATCGTGTATATGCTCACATGCACGCTTTTCTATGCCATGCATATTGCAAAACCTTGAACAAAGCTCTCAGCTTCTGAACCTTCTACATGTCAGAAGCTCTAACAGAGGCCCCTTCCTGATTCCACTCTCATTGAGCCAATAGGGAGCAGCTCCTGAATACCTACAAGCTTTTTTTCTCGGAAGTATATCATCTTACAAATAAATTTCCCAACTTACCGTCTCTATAAGAAACAGTGGTGTCAAAAAAGGCATGCGGATTTCCCTTTTTAGTCTCTACTTTGTGATGATACCCATCTTAAACTAAGAATTGTATTAATCTTTACGATATACTTGTCGCCACTTACCTCATGAATTGTTTGCCAGAGGCTTGTCTTATCAGCAGCTAATAAGTTATTCGCAATTGTAACATAATTCTGAAAATTAATAATAATAATTATATATATATATATATATATATATATATATATATATATAATATATATATATATATATATATATATATATATATATATATATATATATATATATATATATATATCGACGCACACATTTAAATGTGAAGAAGCATCAACTCAGGACAATATCAAACTCTTGTGTGTGTGTGTGTGTATATATATAATATATATATATATATATATATATATATATATATATATTTATATATATATATATATAATATATCAATTTTTATTTATATATTTATTCATTTATGTATTTATTTATTTATTTATGTATTTAATTATTTATTAATTTATTATCTGATATATGCGATGTGGGTGAATGCAATGTCAGGATGCTTATGTCTATTGCATAAAAATGAGTCATCACCGCGTGCAGCTTTACTTTGTACATCTGATGTATCAAATACGGCTTCAGGCAAACCTTATACTGGTACAAAGGTAAATTCAGAATCTTTTGAGGTTGAAATGGTTTCAGAGTCCTCTAAACACCTGTAGTTTCGCCGAGTCTGATACTCATATGCTAACCACGTTTATATAAATCTAAAAAATGAACAAACTCACTTCAATGTACTTCACTTTGGTTTGTATCGGGATGTCTGTTGACATGGGATCACTTTCCTCCAGTTGGTGAAGTAGGTCAACAATTATGAGTAAATCACCGCCGACCGTGACGTTCAAAGTTGACAGGAAAATGGTAGTGGAGTCGATTACTTTGATAACTTGGGTAGGTGATGTTACATTCGAAACCTGTTCAGATAATATTTGAAAAAAAAACACCTATATGTTCACACCATTCTGTAAAACGCAGTATGGAAAAATAGGAATGAGCCCATTATGTGACGTAGTTCACAGAGTTTCGACAATAATTTTGTTTTGAGATGTAACCACGGGATATAACCCTTTTTTCACTCAATGTGTACACATTTTGTCATCATGCAGTAAGCTTACCTCGTTTAAAACTTCCGTGAGAGCTTCAGATTTGCAAAATGACGAATCAGTTGATGTCCAATGTCCAAACTTATCACATTTTCTGCGCGTTTGACCTGTTTGCAAAGATTTGTAAACGTGATATAAACTTCATGGCTTTGATACCGTCAAAAAGTAACCAATAGCCATTCATATACTGTTCTACCATTGACACAAATCGTTTACTGTACACTGTGAGAATATTATAAATACCTTTTGTGCCTTTAGGACATCGCTGCCAGTCAGTCATACACGTCGCCTTGGTCTTCGGCCACAAAACGCCAACGTCGTCAATTTGTCGTGGACAAAAGATATTCGTTTTTCCTGTCAGTGAAAAGCACAAAAGTTCTATTCAAATTACAGGAATAACACCTGTGTTTAAAGAAACAATTATTGACCCTGATGTTAACTGATTGACGAAGAAAAGTGTGCAGTGCTGTCAGTCAAGACATATCATCAGGTAAGTTATGCCTGTGGGCTTACGTTTTCCCGTTTCCCTGATTTCATACCAAGTATAATGAAACACTTCGTTCTAAACGCTATTACGTATAATTGAGCACTGGTCTGGCTGTGCGAATACTCTTTATATATCCCCTGTAGGTTGGCACATAGCTCATTCAGTTTTGGTTACGATGAAATATCATATGTTTACCTGAGATGCACAACGGTTCGTCTTTCGTCAGATCCTCTGGGATATCAGGTTTGCATTTTCCGTCCACACGTTTATACTGGGGCAAGCATAGACAGGTGTAGCTTCCGATACTATTCAGACAATATTCTGTTCCACTGTCGACGTCACAATCATGTTTGTCCTCGAGACATTCATCAATATCTGAAAAGTTTATGATTGGTTCAAAGAAGAAACACAATTGTCTACGCACAATGTCATAGGCGCATATCCTGCACTTTGTTGCTAACCTCTCATACAGCCAACCAGAACAATATAGTGAAAAGCTGGACGTTAAATTGACCTATATGGCGGGAAACATTTAGAGGGATAAATGCAGTGTGAGATAGAGTTATGGTTATTCGGACGATGAGAAATAAATTAACAGCCAGAGAAACGAACGGACATACAGACACAGGTACACTGATCGACTGATAGACAGTAGGATAGACAGACAGATAGTCACAGATAGGCACAATAAAGAGGATCTGACAGACAAATAGATGGGAAATAGTGGATGGTGTTAAAGGGTGAGGCAGAGAGAAGAGTCTTACAGACAGACGATTGACATAAGATAGACAAGCATTAAACAATACAAACTGATGATAAGGCAGCTTAGAAACAAACAGGCAACAAATAAGCGAATTCATTCGAAACCCGAAAACACCAGTAGGGTATAAAGAACAGTGGGTTAGCAAGCATGTAACTGTCGTACTAACCAATGCACTTTGGCATTCCTCCGAGTATCTCCCCATCGTAGCATTTCACTAATTGATTTCTGTCGGTCTTAAATCCACGTCTACAGTTAATTTCAATAGTGTCCCCGTGACGAATTGTTCCCTGCCAAAGCGAGTTGTAATGTTTCAGCTTAACATAACAGTTTCCTAGAAAAGAGGGCAAACAAACTTAACTTGCGAACAGCTTGTAGGATTATTCTGAATGTGTATCAGTCTCCGCATTCACGATTTAGATAAGTGAATATCAGGTCTTTGTGACAGAACAATCTTACGGTTAGCAAGCAAACAAATGCTGAACCATTCAAGCTTTAGATCGCGGCATTCCACAACATATACATGTATGATGTGACTTCAAACACACCCATGAAATGCTACATACAAATTAAATTTGACTATTAAAGAGTGCGTTAACACAACGTGGATAATGATTCTCCTGTAGGAAAATATTTGAAAATATTCCAAATAAGCTTAGGCCTACTATCTGTTTGTTCTCAATGTTCAACTCATTGCTAATTAAACATAAGCTCTGTCTGCGATGTAAGCATTCGACAGTATCTTGTTAAGAGAATGTATACGCAGATAAAGTAAATAAACGAATTTTACATTTGAACTTCATCACAAGCATAATATAGGAGTTCCTGTGTTGTATTTTTATATATAATCCCATGGTATTTTTCTCTGTTTGACGTCATCGTATACGAGTGTTTTTCGCGGAGCCGTACAACTTCTCGCTTCGGCGAGAAGTTTTGCGGCTCCGCGAAAAACACTCGTATACGATGACGTCAAACAGAGAAAAAAGCCATGGGATTATTTTTTAGTTATCACATGAACAGTCTTCTTATTTTTCTTTTAACGTAGATGGATCAAGTTATTTTAACAAATTGCATGAATTTCGTCGCGATTTGGGTTTTACTTTCGCGGATTACTTTCGTTTAAAGAGTAAAGCGGCCCGTTACCAAGGAGATACTTTCACTCATAAATCCCATCAAGCTGAACTTTTGATACATCGAATGGTATCTCCACCAACCAGGTGTACGGATTCGGTCATGTGAACGTGTCAATCATATTGTCTCGCGCTGTACTGATGTCAAGGCAAGTCGGCCATCGGCGGACATAGCTTTCACCGTGTTAGCGATGGATAGCCATAGTATTCAGAGTTATTTAGAATATTTACGAATGGATTTATGAAGTAAATGCAACGACACGATCGAAACAGTAGTTCTCAGATGCCGTGGCTTTTGAAAATATCACACAAGTTTTGGCGGGCGCGAAAGATTCCGTTCACAGGGTGTACCTCATTGCATGTTTGTGCCCACAACGCTGCCGTCACCGGTCTGTGCCGGTGTCAACTCTCGGTCTCGGTCGTCATTGTTTTCGTCTTACGGACTTTGATGTTGATGATGGCAATTTGCATTGACACATATCTCGCCCGTGGATACATCCTAATTTTGTTACTTGACGGAAACTCTGTTCGAGTGTTGTCTGAGTCAACTTTCGAAGTACATCGGATTCCACAGTGCTGCACACAGCTCGACAGCCTATAAGCTTATGTCTTCGCTACAGCTTTACTCCGTGATGCAAGTTTGATTCCGAGCGAGAATTTACGGAATTTTTTGTGCAATGAAGGAAATTTATCGTTGTTAGTCGAATGACTTTATGCTTGTGCCTCTTATGTCGCTTTCCAGAAAATTATACTGTACTGTACTTACGTTGAGGTGTGGGTTTCGGTTTTATCGCCAACCAGGATCGCCAAGTACGACGTCCACATTGAGCCTACACGACTCGACTCGAGCCGCGACCTTACTGAGCCATTAAAATATAAAAGGCCGTGGCTATTGACAGGCGCCCGAGAAAGCTCTTGTTTTAACGACTCGAAATTTCGTTGGACAAATTATGCCTTCTATGTTTCCATGTCTGGATTTATCGGGTCACCTTTTTGTAATTATAAAAATGTCGTGAGAGTTAGCAAGGAATCGATCACGACAAATCTGTCTGTGTCGCGACGCATGTATGAACGGTAGCATGCAGGAAAAAAGTTCCGGTTGATGACGTACAAGAAGGGTAATTCGGATTTCTTATCCGTCCTGTTCTACGTCACATAGGTGGCGATTCGGGCCAGTTCATGTGATAATACTCAATATAATCTTGTATTACCTCTTAGTCTTACAGTAACATTGAACGAACACGTGGCTTGATTGCCTGCTGGATCTTGGAACACGTATGTGACTTGCGTTGAACCTATGCTGAAACAGTCTCCTGGAGTAGCGGTTGCGTTGTACGAAACTGTCCCAGAGTTGTCGAATGCCGCGGGATGCTCCCAAGAGACGTTGACACAAGGCGATTTGTTGACCGGCGGCAAAGCTACTTTTTTGTCACAGCAAGGTGATGAAATGACGGGATTTTCGGAATCTAGAGGTAAGAAAGAAAACGGAAATAAATAAAATTAGGGAGAGGGATCATCGTTCTGCTATTATATATATCGATCTAAAATCACAAATTAAAGTGGTAGATCTGTGCCTAAGCCTGTGAGCGCGCAAGAATATTTTAATTCAGTGTGTTCGCTGGCTACATTCATGTGATCGATCACCGAGAATTCCTGGGCTGTACGGGAGAGACAGAAAAACAGAGAGAAAGGGGCACAAAGAAAGAAAAAGGGGGTGGTAACGGAGACTGAGAAACAGAGATTGACAGAGTGACTTAATCTGATATACTACCTTCAATTAATACAGCAAATGTACTGGTGAATGAGTTTTTGTCGTTGTCTTTAAAGTTACAGCTGACAACCGTCTTTCCGATCGGAAAATGATCTCCTGAGTGATGGTCGCAGGTTGGCTTGATGAATGAAGTGTAGTGACATGTTAAATAAGGTAAGTCCCACAAAGCTGTGCCATAATTCTTTCCAGGCAATGTGTAGTTGGTAATGTCGTTGTATCGGGTGCAGTTGTAAATAGAGACTGTAATTTCCAGGGAGAAATTTAGAAAAAGAAACTGAATATCTCTCTCATAATTTCTGAGTAATTAATTGATTATTACAAAACGGACTGCTGTCTTAAAGAGGACAATAAACAGTGTTCATGCAAAACAGGTCTTCCGAAAATTTTAGTCGCATTAGTCGAGTAAAAGATGTGGTCCCGAAGGCACACCTGATCAATGCTGGCTTCACATATAGTTCCAGCCTGGTGACGCTTACCATAAAATAACATGTACAGGTTTAACTAGACTCTCCACAGTCGCTGTGCCTTGTTTTGTGCGCGCCGCGATGGGCCTGCATTCGAAGGCTGTGCAGCTGTGAGCACGCGCTGCCAGACACAGCGACTGTCGGTTCTTGCAAGTATATGAGTATTCATAAGGGTTGTGACGTCAAAAGAAAAACCTATCTAACTGGGCGGAGAGAATATATACTAGTAGCTGGTAGACCTATATACGCGGTATGTTTTTATTTTTCATTTTTCATTTTATTTGGCTATGCTACCTGTCATTTTTGTTTTGATTAACGGATGTATGGAGTTCTATAAAGTACCCGGATCAGGCAGAAATCCGACCGGTCGCTTGCAAGAACGTCCAGACCCTGGGATTCGCGTCGCGTCTCTGAAGGGCGCGCGCGTGTTCCAACAGGGAAGAACGCGAATCGCAGGGTCTCTGCCGGACTAAGGTTTAACCTGAAAGACATAGCCCCAAATGGGCCCCATGGCACGAAACACCAGAGCTATACTTGCTGTTTTGCTGAAACATGTGAAAGTAAATCAAACGCCATCCAAGTTCATCCAAAAATTTGGGGGAAAACATTGACAGTTTTATTTTCTGTTGAGAAACCCGTAATGAAACGGCAATATTCAAGTGCAAAGACTTCGTTTATAATACTAAACACCGTTGGCTCTCGCAGCCATTTCTCGCGCCGTCTCCATTTCTCTATGGCTATAAACAATTGCCGCGCGTATTTGCCTCCATATTTGTAAACGTTGCTATAACTTTTTCCTGATTTCAAGTTCCAAATCATAAAACTACTAGATCAACGGGTGTCTTAAGGTATAATTGAAAGGCCATACCCTTTTCAAGTAGAGGGCGCGGCGGAGACAGATATTTGGACACTGAAACTTTACAGTGCACTTCCAGACTACCACTTGTGGCAGTTCATTTTCAATCCCCTAGAGTAAGTACAGCTTTAATCGACGTAGTTGAAAAAATCAAATATTATTTTCCCCATAGATTATTAAAATAGAGTTGGAAGCCAGTTGATATTCAAGTGGCTGTAAATATTGGACAATTTGTTTCTCTAGAGAAAAGTTTAAACAAAAGTGTAAGTCTTTCAATTTCAATCTTTGCACACTCTCGTGTACACATGAAGTACACGTACCTGAATACACTTCAACTTCACAAAGCTGAAACGACTCCGCCTGGAATGCAATTTTCACATATTGTGCGAATGAATCGTGACAAAAGTACATCACTTCCGGGTTTCCAACTGGGTCATTCCAGTTGTTGATGAGTTTGTTGTTTCTGCAGCGTGAACTATCTGAATCATTATCTAAGTTGTCCGACATAAAAGCACTTATCGTAATATCGTCATCCATGGCTGAAAGGGTAACAAAAATAGGAACTATATAAGCTCATAATATCATTGTATTTATTTTAAATAGACATAAATTATCCGCAGGTCTCGCAAAAAGTTTCGGTTAAAGCCTTTCAGTTTTTACTGTTATCATTAAAGCCCCACTAGCTGTATCTCTTGAAATGTGTTGACCTGAAAATATCTTCCTATAATATTCTCTCTTGGGTTTTTCTACGCTCTGAAGGGATATGGGCTTTTACTGCATCAGGAAACCATTCATTTGTGAAACGTTTGACAAGTAAATTCAAATTTTAAGAGTCATTTCGATTTCCCGCCATTTTCAAAAGTTGGTAATATTACAAAGGAAACAGAACATGCAATGTCGCAGTTGAAAACTTTCACCACTATGTACTCTGAACAGTTTATGCGAAAATTCCAATGCAGATATGCACAGTATCCACAGTTTTTCCTTTTTCGCACGGGGCTGAGATGTAGTGTTTAGGCAAACATTTAATCGGAGTGTACTCTTTATACACAAAATTGTATAGTCCAAGCTGGGAGTTAATAATATTAAGTGTATGCACGCATACTTAAATTAGTACATTCTCACAAACTTACTCTAGTTTTAAAGTAAAATCATAAAATGCTAAAAGATACAGCTACTGGGGCTGTAACACTAACACGTTGAACCAAACATATGGTCAAAACGGAGGAGAATAGAGCATAGCCTTGTTCTAATGTACAATGCACCTGAAGACTTATTAACTTCTGCTCAAACTTCCTCAATGAAACGTTCAGCCATTCTCTTACCAAATCAATAATAAAAATATTGGGTCAGCGTACAAATTTTGGACCAAACATTTACTTATTTGTGAAATACAAATGGCCGCCACCACTGTGAAAACTAAGACGGTGTGAAGTTTACTAACTAAAAGAACTTCAAAATGAGCTCCCACAAGTGACATATCAGAGAATGTCGTAAAAAGTTTAGAGCTCGAATATCTGTACCCAAGGCGCATTCTACCTTAAAAAAATGTGATTTGGATGATACCCATTGAGAAAAGGCTTAGCGAACATGTCAGCTGTGCATCTCATTTTACGTGAAGAAAACCTACAGTAGTTTTGTGTACGGTTGTCTGTTTCAGCAAGCGTTTCTTCTTGCTCAGTACTGATTATTTCATGTGCCGCCAACTGGTAAATTTCATCAATTTGGCAAAATCATCACAGTATACATGTTTTGAAGGCTGATATACTGATTTTACTTATTTTTGACCTTGACCCAAAATTTGAAGGGCAAGGTCTGGCTGTTCGTAACTGCCCTCCCACTGGCCCTCCCTCTTTCCAGTATCTATGGTCTGCCCACTCCCCACAACAATTCAAGGTCCCCACTGTCCTCTTCTCCATTTCTGAAATTCCCCATTGCCTGCTAGATGCCCACAAGGCAATCCAGATCAACGCAAAACCGTGCGAGCGGGATAACTTAGAACATTGTCTCCCCTCTAAGTTAGACGCTTAATCCCCCCTCAAGTTCTCATCCACGGCTTTACTCTCCCTCGTATTTTCCGGTACCCACTGTCAAAAATATTCTCCCCGCCCACTGAAAAAATGAAATTTCTTCCCCGCCCACAGTAAATATCATTTTCTTCCTCCACGCCCTCTGATTAATTTTTTTTGCCCGCCAGCCGAAAAACTGCCCACGAACACCTTTTTGCACGAACAGCTTAGTTGGCGGCACATGTTATTATTTTAATACCTTTGACTATGATATTGCGAATAAAGATTTATGCCACCAACCTTGGGTGTCTTGGTCTCGTCGTAGCACTGGTTTTGTAAAGATTGCTTTTTCTCCGAAACCTGTGCTGAGACCAATCCACCCCTATCCCCGCCCATCTCTTCGGACGGACATGTAGGCCTAAGCGTTTGTCTTTAGTCTTATCAGTATCAGGGGATTAAGATAAGACTATCACGCGTTATAGTTTTCTTTTCTTTTCGCACTCACTTCACGCGTACTGTGTTCAGAATTACATTTCCTCAAAGGGTATTTCTTGACATGGGTTTACCCACAGTCCCTCCAACAATTCGCACTTTGCATGCTTTTCCCCTACGAATTCTAAATCTGGTCAAACAATTTCCTTTCTGTTTAACCTTTTCAGGGGGAAATGCATCTAAGCACACTTACGTGTTACATTGATAACGATATATTCAACAACATGAAGTCCGTCTAGATCAATTATCAATGACATTTCCGCATGTTGACTTGAAATGCAGGGGTCGAGCTCTCCGTCGACGAGTTTATGGTAATCAGCTTCGCTGATGCTCGCTGCTAGTGGTTTCCAATACGAGAGTTCATCCTTTAAGTCGTGAGGACGGCCTGTTTGTGCAAGAAGAATTTCATATGTCACCTTTATCAAGAAATTTACCAGATTGTTGAGAATCGTCAAGACTGTACTTTGAAAGGGAATAGACTGGTTTACACAGAGAAATGAGATGGAAACGTGACGGCAACTACAGTGGTTACTAATGTAATAATATAAATGTAAGTAGTGGTTACCACCTACATTTATAAGCCATTCTCCAAAAAATATATTCTTTTTTTCTTCAATGTGATATGTATTAGTGTCTTATAAGCCCAGCTGGCTGGATGTGGCAATAGAAAGCACTTCTTTTGTAACAAATGATGGATAAGTCCACAAAGGACACTTAAATAAACAAAATACAACAACAACAAAATTAGCAAAACTGAAATATCTGAGTACTACGTTTGCCCGAACATTTTCATTTAGAGATTGGATGCATTCGAAGAACTATCACGCAATCACACATGTTAGGCTTGCACTTGCCAACTGCTCTTATTCTGACTATAGTATAACTTAACAACTGAATTTGGCTACAATTGCATATAGGATAAAAGGTTTGTGAATATCTGAACTCAAAGGAAACTGACAGCTACATACACACTGTGACAGTATCTAATTGGCCATGCGTTACTCACATGAACTGTCCGATGTGCCGTCGTTAATGTCTTCAACTGTTACGTCTTTCAGGACGAATATCGAAGAAGTCCAGGACACAATCGCATCTTCATAAACAAATATACACTCCCTCAGCGCCAGTATCTCTATTTCTTGGTCACTTATAAAACGATTCCAGAGGTTAAACTCCTCGAGGTCTCCAACATAAGCTTCATTTTCCTGGAATCCTCCATTGACGCTGTCCTGGTCAAGCCCTAGTATCAAATTGCCACCACCTGGAATATCCTTAGAATTGTCAGTGTCGGTATCGTGTTTAACACCTTGTATGGGCTGTCCGTCAAAATAGAGTATGTACTGCTCAGGTGATTTTCTCCAAGTAAAACACCAGAATGTCCATACACCGAATGTAGGTTGTGTACGAAACCAATATGCCCTGTTCCTGCCTAGCCTACAATGAAATCTGCAACCGGAATTGTCTTCTTGTTGACACGCGTTTGCTATTAAAATCTCATTGTCATAATCATTTGTTGCATACGAAATGAGTGCATACTCCTCCCCTTCTTGGTGTACAGGTATCTTTATCCAAAGACACATTGACACTTCGTCCATGGTGGGTAAACTACCTTCGAATCTCAGGTATGATCGAAAGTCTTCATTCGTAAAGTGAAGTCGTTTACCGGCGAGTGATGTGAAGTCTTTGTCTGTATAGAGACGACACATGATCTCATAAATGTAAATTTCTCACTGCAATATTTCCGGGAAAGAGAACAAAATGGTGAGGGCTAGCTACACAAACATGAAAACATTAACACTTTTGAAACGGAAAGTTCCCCTTTGTACTGCTCCTACAAAATCATGCCGTGATGTCGTAAGAAATAATTCAATATCCAGACGTGCCAGTTAACAGCATGTGTGGATATTCGAATTCGTTGGCAGAAAAGAGCTACCCTATTCGGTGATAGTCCTACAATGAATTCAAGGCTGACTGAAGGGAGTTTTGTTCTGTGGTATCGCATTAGAAATTCGAATTTCAATAACATTGTAGGAACCCAGGGGAGATAGCCCTTGTTTTCTGATGTCAAACAACGTCACACACGACTATAGCCTCTTCCAAGCTTCGTGTTAGTGGCATGAACAAGCCCAGCCAGTATACGACAATATCAAAGTTATATTAGTGTAATCGAGTTTGATGTGTCTTTATCATTCAAGTAATAAAGCCGCACGAATCATTAGATTAAAGCTGAAAACTAATCAATTAACTTCTTTTAACGGCGTGTGCATGTCTCTGTACTCAAGCAATAGTCAGAATCAACATGGGATTCTCGAATTGTGGTTGGGCGGGGGGGTTCTGAAACATGAAGACGGATACTTCGTTTGAACGGCTTTTCTTTGAATGTAGGCTTTGGAGAAGGAGTAGCTTCAAGGGATGAAATATGGAAGTGTGATGGTGATCCAGATCATGTTACCTATCGGCCACAAACTTTTTAAAACCTTAAAGAAAACAATCGTGTGATCACATGGTGATGGTGTCAAAGGGATTACACCTCTTTGATGCAGTCAATATTACAATGTAGCGTTATTTTCCCTGCAAGCCTGCTTAATAAGGTATAATAACAACCTGTAAAAAAGTTCTTTGTTGGCTTATAAATGAATTCAAACACCAAGTTCGAGTTCATAGAAACTGTGCCCCAAACAAAGTAGTATAGCTGTTATGTATGACTCATAGAACAGTACGTTAATGCATTTACATCGCAAAAACATGGCAGCGGCCGTTGCAATTGTTTAGGTTACTATACACCATGAATTCGATTCACCAGACGCCTTTTGGGAGGAGAGCAAAATCACCGAAGATAATACACGAAAGAAACCATTGTAAAATAAAATTTCAAATTATTAGCTCATGTGTGTGAACACGTGAGCTAATGTCGTAGCGATGTCTGTCTATCTGTCATCGTGTGTGTGTGTTAGTGTGTGTGTGTGTGTGTGTGTGTGTCTGTCTGTCTGTCTATTTCAGCTATTTACACGATAACTCAAAAACGCCTGAAAGGATATAAGTACGATTTTGTAGACAGGTACTGTATGCTAACGGTAAGAACTGATAAGATTTTGGTTAGTGTGGCTTGCATATTAATGAAGTTATGAAATATCATTTTTTTCATATAATGGTTTTCTATGGAGACGGTAATGGCAGTGTCGACATATATCGAGAAATACTACACAAAATTTCGTGAAACTTTTGACAGATGACAATCTCAGAACATAATGATGATACTGTGAGTGTCATGTCAATTTTCTGTTCATTTGCACATTGAATGAACTATTGTTATCGGTGATATAACTCTGAAACTAAACCACCAAATTTGATGAAATCTGCTACAGATACTGATCCGACAGATATCTGACTGTGTTGAGAAGCATTTAGTAGTGTGAAGTTAATTGGGGTTAATTTGCATATTTAATGAACTTGCAATTAGTGACATAATTGTAAAATTAAAGCACATTATTTGATGAAATCTGCTACAGATATTGATCTGATAAACATCTAATTTTCGCGTGAAGCACTGGGCAGTGTCAAGTTAATAAATAACTCATTTGCATATTTTATGAATTTTTGTGATTAGTCATATAACTTCGAAATAACTCCACCAATTTGATGAAATCTGCTGCAGATACTGATCCGTCAGATATCTGACTGTGTTGAGAAGCATTTCGTAGTTTGAAGTTAATTGGGATTAACTTGCATATTTAATAAACTTTGTAATTAGTGATATAACTCCGAAATTATGGCACCAAATTTGGTGAAACCTTGTACAGATATTGATGTGAGAAATATCTAATTGTTGCGAGAAGCCCTGAGCACTGACAAGTTAATTAGGGCCTCATTTGCATATTTAATGAATTTTGTAATTATTGATATTACTCCAAAATTACAGCATTAAATTTGATGAAACGTGCTACAGCTGTTGATCTAATAGATATTTAATTGTCCCATGAAGCACTGTGTCAAGTTAATAATCACCTCATTTGCATAACAAATGAAGTTTTGTAATTTGTTATTAAACTCAGAGAGTACTGAGCGAAAGTTGATGAAACCTGCTACATATAATGGTCTGACAGATATCTGGTTGTTCTGTGAAGCGTACCACTATATGAAATGAAGCTTTTGTAAACCACGAGAGCACATTCAGTTCACATCTGGTTCTTCCATGGTCAATCGGAGGTTGCTGTTAACTTGAAATTTAGAAGTATCCAGTGAACGAAAACACTACAGAATTATGACATAAACCCGTTTTACGAAACCTCTTCAGCGGGTCTCAGAATTTCAGTTCACATGAGTCATTAGTGAACGGCGTTCTCTTGGTACGAATTTACAGTCTTAAAATATTACACCCACTATGTAAACATCAGAGAGAATCGATAAGCGTTTGTAATGACCGCACAACTTGAATAGTAGAATATATGGCTATTACTGAGTTGGTATTGTTTAAGATTTACTCAACACTTGGTGACTTACTGCACGTCCAGGTGTACATTTAACATGAGAGTACGCTATAATGTCTTTTATAGCCTCGCATGGCAGCGTTAATATTCGATTACATTAGACTCATTTGAATTGGATAAAGTAGGGAGAAATGTGGAATATTAAGATGGTCGGTACAGTAGTCTCCAATGCAGAGACGCTGCTTTAGCAAGGTATTTAAAATAAAAAATCAGATCCTAGAGTATTCATTGTTAGGATTTTCTTCAGTTTGACATCTAAAGTATGCAGCATGTGGTATTATTAGAGCATTGATTTAAGTGATCTTTATCACTTTTATTTCAATGAAACATGTTTTCGTATAGTAATTGATTTTGCTTGGTTTCAGAGTTTAAGGTGAATCTGTGTTATAGCGAACGGTGAAAATATCCAGCCTCGATCATCACCAATAGGGCTGTTGAAATAATTAACCTGACTGATAAAATCATCAAATGTGATTGATGAAAACCGTTGATGTGAAAGTCACTGTAAAAATCATTAATGAGACTGATAAAAAATTGGCATATCAGTTTTATTGGTACCACAGTTGCAAGCTGGGAAAGTTCATGACTTTTTTCTTTCATTTACTGAAATGAACAACGTGTACTCATTATAGATATTCTTTAAAGAATTACAAAAAAGATAAACTTACTGCAAAGATCCTCGCTTTTACGTTCCACATCACCCTCTATCTGAAGATTACTACTATTCCATGCAAACACATCGCCGCCATTGGAACACTCAAACGTAACTCCAGCGATCTCATCACCATTCAGTTCTCGGGACCATAAGTTAAATTCCGTCAATCTTCCGATGAAAGCCTTGTCTTCATCGAATCCTCCTCCCAAAGTGCCCTGGTCTTGTCCTAAAATAAGTATGCCCCCTTCGCGTACTGGATCAACGTTGATAGGTCTGCCCTGTTTCCTGATGACTCCGTTATGGTAGAATTTCCAGCCGCCATCAGTCGATGACCATGCAATACAAATATGGTGCCAAGTAGAATCATGCAATTGAAAGCGATTTGTTGATCTTTCCTTGCCTCTTATCTTGACACGAAGCTTTCTGTTTTTGTAATGAACTAAAAATTCATTGGCTTCTGATGTAGAGTTACCAACAGCGTATGATACAAGAGCTGCTTTACCTCCAGTCTTTCTACTCTTGGCCCAGATACAAGCGGTCAAAGCAGACAGTTCAGGGACTGGTGCAGAAATCCTGATTTCAGTATTCGGACTGGTTAATCCAAGTGTAATGGGATCTGGAACAAAGGAAATTAGGCCTACATGAAGATGAAATGAAGACATATGTTTAGATTCCAAAATTACAAGGATTCTTCAGCTTTAGATTGTCGTTCAGAACGTTGCTTGCTTTTTTCCCTTTTCTGAGTAAATATCGTTATTTAAACTGTTGCGAATTCGGATGAAGGAGAAAAAATTTCGTACACATCTGGATGACATTCATCCTTTGTACAATCCATACCATGTCATGATGCCAGAGCATAGGAGTTAATGTGCTTTGTAAAAGCCACATGGGCTACACTCCACTAAAACAGACTTTCAAAGTCTGTGTATATTGCAATAGTATGATAGTGTAATTTCTGTCTTTCGTGACCTTATGGTAGAATGCGCGTAACAGACAGATATTCGGACTCTTAGACATTCACAATTTTTTTCTAATTCACCACTTGTAAGGGCTCGTTATAAAGCTCTGGTGTAAGAAAACATTAACTGTCTTAGTTTTCTAAAATTAGATTTTGCTCCATAGAGTTAGCACAGGGATCGCGGCCATTTTGAATTCGGGTTATATTGTTTCTCTCGTCCAAAATATTACACAGTGATCCTCGATTTTTATTCTTGATTTTAAGGGAAATTATAGCCCAAGTTTAAGTCTTTACTTTCGAGGCGCATTCTACTTTAAAGTTAGCATTTAATGCAATCGTATGTACACTGATTCGTTCGTAATCATGGATGGGAAAGTCGATATTGTGTGTCATTAGTGCGGGACATTCGAACATAATAAGGCAATTGGAGAAGTCATAGCTAAGATATAAGCAAGTTCGCCTGAATGTGATAGGAACATTGGAAGGCCATTTCTGAGACGAAAAACAGATATTTAAGTTCATTACGCTAAAAGGAAACTGACGTGGACGTATTTCGCTTTTCGATACGGGTATTTAATGAGTTGAATTGCACATGGTAAGTTCAGTTTAATTTGGTGATATAAAATAAAATAATATCTATTTTTTATAATTCATTAACACTTTAAAAGGGACGGGTGGTCCCGACTTTCTTATAGAAAAAAAAATGCCCTCTTCCCTAAAATTGTAAGAGCAAATGTGAAGCAAATTCATGTTCATAGTTCACAAGTTTTGTTGTTTTTAAATCACTGCAAGACTTTGCCATATAAACTTTGGTTGTATCCCTTCGTTCATCTGCTTCGGCGGCGGCCACCAATTTTGCTGCATTTGGCATTTTAAAATTTTGGATATTCAGGGCTCGAAATTAACTTTTTTCCCTGGTAGTTCACTTGGGCTACCATTTTCTGAAGTTGGTAGTCCAGTAACAATGGTTGGTAGCCCATGCATATTTTAGTTCAGGGATATCATTTTTTCATGAACTAGACAAGAAAAGGCTATTTTTCAAGATTTTTTCCGTGAAGTGAATTTTCTAGTCATTTGATGTAAATATTGCACAACGTTAATACCCACGGAAATAGGTACATGGGCGATAGTGGTACTCAAAAGTTTGGTGACCTATGGACAACCCTTTTCACTCTCAGAGTTGTATGCAAACTTTGATAGTCATCATGGCAACGACACAACCTTCTCGGCACTGAGACATACTGTAGCAGGGCTAAAAATAGACCATGGGCTTTATGTAGGAGGAGGCATAATTTTCGTGTAATTGTGATTGATACATTATGATCAAAGTCACCGTCCCTGTCAAAATGCAATGAAAATGCGTTTCCATTGACCATCATTTCCTGTGCCTGTCATTCAAGTACGTCCGAGTTCAAATATTGAAACTTTACTGCAAAGTTCCACTGCACGGTGGTCTTCGTAATTTGCATAACGAAGTCAACTCTGGCCTTTATGTGTCCATCTGGGTTGACTGCATTTAGTCCGGCATTTACCTCTTCCCAAAATAACGGACCAGACATGGCATGCCAAGTACCGACTGAATTTCAGGTCCCAGGCTTTGGTAGTCCGTGTGGACTACCATTTCACGGATTTTGGTAGTCCCTGAGAAAAGTTGGTAGTCTGTGGACGCGGGACTACCGCTAATTTCGAGCCCTGGATATTAGTCCAGTCAATCTAAGCCAAAAAAGGGGTAAACCTAGGACTAATTGCAACAGAAATTAT
>LD343427.1:102695-127223 GCA_001465055.1 Ptychodera flava | reverse complement strand
ACGCTAATGTATCGAGAGCGTGAAATATTAATTTTTGCGTCAATTTGGAAGATTATGATATTCACGTTAAATTGTTTTGTTCACGGCTACTCCACTCAAACCGTGTTAGGATATAAGTCTTGGTAATAATAAATTCACCAATCTTGTAGTTTCCATGTTTATTGCAGTTACTTATTATCTATCAGCTATTGTTAAGACATGTGTCAAATGATAATTGTTCATTTTGATTCTGATCCCTGTGCGACCGGTCTTAACGCCCTCTACCAACAGCTGAATGCAAGGATGCGAAAGAGGCAAGTGTTTTTGTTTGTTCGTGTGCGCTCGTCGTTTGTAACACAGTGCATGTGACACCCGGTGGTGGCAGTCCCCGGGTTGGTGGGGGTACCCATGCGCGTTACCAAATTCACGGAAAAGGGGGTGTTTTTCTTCAGTCATCTCGGAGATTCTAGGTCCGTGAAATCGAGAAAAATGGGTGCTTTTTCACAGTAACCTCCGAGATTAGGGGTAGTCCTTTCATAATCTCCCTAGGACACTAAATCTGGTCTAGTCTCACTCTAGATGATTGTGTATGAATGTGACTAAAATCAGGTGAGGACAAACATTTGTGATGTATGTACATGTATACAAAGTCAACCTCCAGGGTCAACCCTGGAAGTCAACATACTAACCTCCTAGATTTCGAAAATAAGGGTATGTTTTTTACAGCTAATTTCTCCCAGATTTGCCACAAATAGGGGGTGTTAATTTTCTCAGAAATATTCTAGGAAAGGGGTACTTTTCAAACTTGGGTAACAAGCATGGGTACCCACCAACCCGGGGACTGCCACCGCCGGGATGTGACATACATCCTTGCGTCTACTGTGAGACTCAACTGCTGATCGAATGCACAATTCAAAGGCACAAGGCAATCGTTTAATTCAATCACTGAAAAAAATAAACCTTCATTCACGTAGTTACTACAATCTGTCCAGAATCAAGTCTGATGAGTCGACATAACTCAGGGGTATCAGCAGACTACATTAATATTCCCGCACTACATGCAGGTGCTCACAACGTTCAACTTCAGTGACAGTGTGCAGAGTTTCCAGTCAGCACTCGTATAACTAGTCTTGGTGGTTGAGTTAAACTTATCGAAAAACTTAGGCAGTGTAAATTTTTCCATCAAAAATCCAGAATTCATATAGCCGAGTCACTCGCTGTTCGATCAACCTGCTAGTCAGCCGCCTAATTGAACTTTTCCGGTTCGTTTTCATAAGCTCCCGCGGGAAACCGCGAGAACTGAAGGATGTAGACAATGTAATCGCAACGCTTACAGTCTGAAGATTTAGGTTATATATTTGATAATGAAAAGGGTTGCGTACCAACATATCCATAATTATGATATTAAATAATTCACTTCTTAGTTCAAAAGTCTACCACCACCACAGTATTTTGAACATTACATTTTCGGAATGCTGATATTGTTTTTATTTTGATAACAACAAACAATTCCACTGAAGGATATTCATCGTCGATACATTGAAATCCCCAACTTGACATGATACAACACACAGTAGATTATAATTACAGTTCACTAGTGTGGGAAATAAGGTTACAATAACACTAACACAACTAGGTGTTTATAGCCAATGGAGCTCACAAATGTATCAATAAACATATCATGTAAATTTATCTATGAATAAATAAATTAGTCTATTAACAATAAATAAATTTTACAAGTGTTTAAATGAATGTTTAAAATTGGAAGCAATTCAGTGAGAGAACTAAATAAGATATCACTTTCGGAACTGAGTCAAACCGTAGAGATACAGTTCCTACTTTAGGCACCAATAGTCGTTTTAGCATGCAATACATATCTTTGGTAAATAATAAAATGCATGATTTTTCAGCCATCCAATTGTTTTATAGGAAATGAACAAAGCTTGTACACTTCTGTGACAACTAACCATGCTGACAGTGTATTCTTCAATGTGAATCGAGTCCATTTAAATCACTAACTAGCTGGCTAGCACATCCAGAAACTGATCCCTCCTCTCTCTCTCTCTCTCTCTCTCTCTCTCTCTCTCTCTCTCTCTCTCGGTTTTCTTATCGGGCCTAATAAATAAAAGCACATAATAGGAATGTATTTGTGCATACGGTCTTCTTTGTATCATCAAAGGAATCGCCATGACAATGTACTCTTTTCGCCATAATCTAATGTATAATAGGTGCAGCCGTCAACATTTGGCTCTTTTCTTTACGCTCTTTGCGTTCCTTTCTCCTTCGGCGTTTCTCATTTTTGTCCTCCTCCTCCTCCTCCTCCTCTTCGTCATCTCCACGACGGCCCCCGTTCTTCCGACGTCGTTTTTTCTCTCTTCTCCTCTTCCTTCTATCTTTCGACTTCTTCCTTTTCTTGCTCGGCGGTGTTGGACTGTAAATAGGAGTTGCAAAGGATGTATCTTTGCTTACTTCAATGTACGTATAAGTGGATGTTATTTTTATCGAGATCGAACGATTCTATATTTTAAAAGGATGTTTGTGTAATCATGCATGGCGTGGTTCATTGGGAAATGGCTGCTATTTATAGTAATTCAATCATATGCGTTGAATGGTGAGGTTCCGGGGCATATATTGACATCACAAGAGAAATTTATCCTGTGAACTGTCATGTTACCAAAAATAAGCTCTGGGTTATTTTTGACTTGATTAGCCCATGAAAAATTGATATCCGACTTGTCGAATATTGTTTTAAAAAGCCCGGCCACTAGTAAACCAAGAAACCTAACGTCAACTGTGAAAAACACAAAAGTTTACGGGGAAGCAACATCACGCTATTTGACCTAGTTTTACGATAATTATGTGAAGAATTGAAACCTTAGGTATTCTTTAAAATATCAATTTTTACAACTGTTGGCATCTGCTGAATAAAGCTTTCCACTTCAACAGGGAGAAATCGATGATACCCTTTGTATGTATATGCCATTAGTTTGTGTATATTGTTGTTGTTATTTGTATGCATATAAGTCTTAGCTTGTTTGTTTTTATTCTGCTTTATCTGTGTTTTGGTGATACTTTAACCCATGACCTTTTTGATAACCGTTTATTCTCTAATATATTAAATCTCCATCATCATTATCATTATCATCATCATCATCATCATCATTGTATTGCACCTCTCTCTCATTTGCTAATTACTTTAAAATCATTTCACGTATTCAGTAATTTGAAGCAATGAAATTCCAAACCAAATTAATAACACAAGCCTCTCTATACTGGCGAAATAGCTGTAAACATTGATGATATTTTCAGTATTCTTGTTCAAGAAAAGAAGAATTACAGTTACTGATTTTCCTCCCTGTATAGTGTCATGTTTACATGGCTTTGCTACAGGACTGTTGCTTTGCCAGCACAATTACAAACAGGTTACGTTCAAGTTGGTAATGAGGCTGAACATGATTTTGAAGTTGTAACAGGACACTGTACATCAAAATCAACAAAATAGTGGAAAATAAGTACATAGTTACGGCTTATCGAGCTGTGTTTGTAATTGTCGTCGTTGTTGTTGTAACCTCTGTAGGACTGAGCAATATAATTTTCATCATAAACTTGATTTTAACTCATGTAATGACCTTTGACACTGTGAGAATGGTCTCTCACCTGGAGCAGCCGTTTATCTCGTCACCTTCACCACTGCATGGTTTCGTTCCAAGATCACTCCCACAATAGCTGCACATACACGCGGTGTGGTTTACAGCCTTGATACTCAAATGCTTCTCACCAACCGGGTCGGCATCTGAAATTATAACCTGAAAACACAGGGAGTATATTAATCAAATACAGGTATTCCGGCCATGGCCGGCTCGATTTGGCTCGTCTTTAACGCCTGACACCCAAGATATGAATGAGTAATGCCATTGACTGTTCCGATACCGGTTGAGTTACTTGTAACAGGGTATTGCAAACAATATTCGTCTAGACATTATGATAAATAAATGACATGCTCAACTGTGTCATATATCATTTGTATGCTATCTCTGTATTTCAAAGACAGAAGTTATTGATGTTATTGTTTTGGGGTATTTTCTTGTCTCTGTTTTTCGTTTTTCCCGCTATATTTTGTGTTGTCTCTTACATGGTCACATTCACAAACAGTTCAACTCACATTTCTCAAAGAATAAATCGTAACATTTCAAAGGAAATGATGTGTAGCCATTATAAGCACAAACAAGGCCTTTAATCAATAATTCCTGTACGAATGACGTCATCGGATCGGTGAAAATTGCAGTGGAATGGTTTTCCTCGATCGGAAGACCAACTTACCACTTTGTCAACAAAGTCGACGTCTTTCGGCACGCATCGGGTGTCGCCGATCCCCTGCATCGGGCAACACCCGCCGCAGCGGTGCAGCAGCACGCACTGCGGGAAAGTTTGAACGTGCGGCTGGATGGTTTCGCCGGTCGACAAGCTGCTGCTCGGGTCCCGTACCAGCTCGTGAACGTTGATGACCACCGGAAATGGTTGACAGCTGGACAGATTATACTCTTTTTGGACTGCGCGGGAAAAGGAAAAGGATATCACTTTATGAATTCTGTCCATAACTATAAAACAAATGCGAATCATCAAAACGTTGATGTAGTTTGCGCCTCAAAGGTGAAAGACTTGAACTTTTTATCAATGAAACTTTCAACTCTTCTCCTCGACAAATCAAGAATAAAAATTAGGGTCACCGTGCAAAACTTGGTACTAGAGAAACAGTTACCCTATACATTTATCGATATTTGAAATTCAAAATGGCCGTCAGCCTGTGCGGGCAAATGCTTTTTTTTCTAACTAAGACGGCGATTTTCTCCCGTTCCAAGAGCTTTAAAATGAACTCTCACAAACGATAGACAAGAAAGGTATTGGGGAAAATTGACAGTCCGAATATTTATCTCTAAGGCGCTACCTCCCGTTAACAAATAAAAAAATAACACGATTGGAACTAATTTGGGATAATTAGATCTTTATATTTTTTAAATTTCTCAAAAATGTTAGGTGCCCTATAGCTGAATGTCTCAATATTACAAATTACTCATAAAAACAAGTGTGTAACGTGAAAAGAAAAGCAGATGAGCTTACATTTACAGATTTTTTAGACATTACTTCACCATCAAATTATCCCAAATTAGTTCCAATCGTGTTAAATATATGAAGAGGGACACCGAGAAAGTGTCGTATTTTGCATTACCATGGCAAGACAAAACTGGCGTCGAGTGATTCTTTTTAGCAGAACTGATAAATTCTGTCAATGATTTCGTTGTAATAACGCACATAGTTAACGGAAATCTATCGGCTTGGACAAAACTTGATACAAATTTGATGATATCTTATTTGTTACTTAATAAACATCAAGAAGGAAAGTGCGTGATTCTCTTTCTCAAACAAAAATTCAAAATTGACGAAAGCATGTCCGAGGACAGTCTATACTTCGCCTCATTGAAAATGTCATGATTTACATAAAGGCAAAACAAAAAATATTGTCCCCGGAATTCTCTGGCTCACCAACTGAGGTGGTAAGTGATTGTTTTAAAGAATCGTGCTTAAATGATTTTTAATAATGAAATTCGAAGTTAATAAAACAGATACACAAGTGCTGATAAAAAAAATTCATTATAAATGGGATAATTTACAATTTTTGACATTTTTAAGCATTTTCGCACTGCATCTAGTTTCAATAGTGGCCCACTCCCTAAACACATTCACCTCCGAATAATTTGAATCGAGCTCCATTATTTGTATAGTAATTAAAAGTCCGGCCTCTATAGAGGAAAACGGAATGACAAATTGAGCACTTGGACACAAGTATTCAGCTTACACCCACTATAGAGATAGCCACGTTGATATCGATAACCTTAATTCAATTTACAACAATTAAATATAAGGTCATGTATAAAAAAGAAGAGTGTGACTCTGATTAAAGGTTTTTCAAAAATAGGCTCGGTCGGGGTTTTTTATTGTGGCAAAAACTTGATAGTTGATTCATAAACAGGATAAACTGAAAAAGTGGAGGATATTTTGGTACAATTAACTTGACGCATCAGTTGCTTTTCAAATGCCTAGTACATTATTTTATGATCAAGTTGAGTAGGGGAACAACCTCTGCAATGTGCTGTGGGCTCCGTTCAAAGTACTTTTTTCCCTTTCTTCATTCTTATGTCTTGCCATTGTTCAAAACACTATAGCTGTGAATAGTTCCACCATAACACATTTTCAAATTGGTCGTCGTACTAGATTGTCATATCACAACACAATACCAGTGTATGTATGTCCGTATGCCTGTATTTGAATGCCACCGAAGCTGAATTATCTCATCACATTTTGTTCATGGAAAATTAACCGTGTTCCAGATTAAAACAATGATTCATATATTAGTTTGATCCTGCATACATTTAAATAAAAATAAACACATGACTTTTGCTCTTTACCAACTACTTTATTCGTCCGAACATAAACCAATGCTCGGGCATAAGCGCCTCTCCTTCTTTCAGAGGATCTGTGAAAATGCTGTGAATCTGTGTGTGCCAGTAAAGCCACACATATAGAATTCAAAAGTCGATGAGTATGGCTTGATCGATGGGACATGTTACGCTGCAGCCGACTGACTGACTGTGAATTTCAGAGATGTCGGAACTGGCCCGTATTTGAAGGCGATGTCACCAGAACGACGCATCAACGGCTGTTGTGCTCTCGTGTGTGAAATTATGGAGAGCTATGATAGGGAGAAATTTTGTAATGAGAGGGGCGCAAGGGTAAGGAAATATAACAAATTATTTAAAGGTATACAGTCACCTGTAATCTAAATATGCCCATATATGGTCAAAGTGGCGTTCCTTGGTATTCAAAATGCCCATGTGAGGGCGCTTTTTTTAAAAAGCGGCCACCCGCTTAAAATCTGTGATTGGTTAGATTTTCTCTTTCCACGGTAATTGTGGCAAAATTGGATCAGGTGACACTATACCTTTAAGCCGGTATAATTACTCTTCAGACCAAATAAACTTGTACAATCATGGAATATGAAATTTGCTGTTTATTCTTCTCAAACTTTATTTCCAACAGGTAGGCCTACTGTACGGTTATGCTATGTCCACTTTACAGGGACAGGAACATTGAAATTCACTAATTTACTGATTTGCCTTCTTTTAATTTTCGGGTCATTTTGGATTGAAATGAAAAAAAAATCAACAACTTTTCATTTTTATTATCATTTAAAGTTTGCAATGAAAGGGCTTCCAAAATTCCTATTTCTTCTGATTTGTGGCTTGCCAATCTTATAACTGGCAGCAAACTATTGCAACTGAAAATACAGTAGATCGTCCGAGAGCTGGAAATGTGTTTAAGCTTACGATTGTCTCGATTGGTTTCTTCACGTCTTCAAGCTTTAAAAAAAAACGAATGTAGTTCACGTTGGAATTCTTCAAAGTCTCGCCAATACTCGTATGCAATATGCAATATGTACGCCATCCATCGATGTTTATTTGTCTGCTGCGCTTCAAACCATGGCCCTGCATTGCCGTTACTTTATAGCATGCACATTAAGCACGAAGTGAGAAGCGGGTTGTACGACGGGCAAAGCTTCGATGACGTTCCTTTAAAACTTGCTCGAAAGCCTGCTTGTGATTAACAGCAACCAGCAAAAATGTTTCGTCTCATGGTCGCATTCGCTAGATGAAATCAATAACACTTTATCGGCATCACTTGCCGCCATGTTGCTTGATATTAAGGTGCAACAATGAACGGCGACGCAGATCTCACTGAAGTTCTCGCGGATTTGTATTTCTCGCCTGACATCACATGTTTTTTCAATTGTTGCTGGTTTTTTCTCAGTTCAGTGTTTACATACGGTTTTAAGAAGTTTAGAGAGCAGAAAATAAGCGTAGGTTGGAAACCGAAACAAGGCGATTTTTTTCATAGGCCTAATGCAAATATTACATGTACAGATAGTGTTTACAAAGTTAATGCTGGGCAAAGCGGCAAAATGAAGTGTAAACAAAAACCACACAGAAAGGCTAGCGCCGAGAATGGGGACGTATATACAGCTGCCTTCCCTCAAACTTCGTAAAGATGGGGCTTAAGGTTTGAGCTTTTCCATTTTACTTAACTCTGTGTTTTAGCTTCTCCGTTTACCAGTGTCTCGACACATTTTACACAACAGTCTCACAACACAGTGATACGAATGACTTTTTTGTGGTAAATTATCGAGTAGGTGTCTTGCACTCAAAAATAGAAACACTATACAGGACGCTTCCAATGATACACCTCTTGCACCGTTGAAAGTTATCTCCGATATGACTCACATGCAAGTCACAACTTGTCATGCAACGTTATTTTGGAATTCGTGGTTACGGTTAGAAAAGACGGGGTGAAGTTCTTTGAAATAAAACAACGAAAACAAAAGGGAAGTAAAGTCCGGTATTTTCAAAGGTTTAAAACAAATCGAAATGGACAAACGTAGAAACGCCGATTCTGGGGAATACTCCGTTTATATTTTCTGGGCAAAGAGCAATTTATTCAGTTTTTTCCTATTCACGACGGAGTACGTACCCTTTTTTACTTTTTATCCGTTAAATTTGATCAGTAATTTTTAGCTCACGTGTTCAAACACATGAGCTAATGTCGCAGCTATGTCTGTCTGTGTGTCTGTCTGTCTGTGTATCTGTCTGTCTGTCTGTGTGCTCAATATCTCAAAAACGGCTCGTCAGATCAGAATCAAATGTGGTACATAGATTCAGTTTGCAAATGGCAAGAACTGGTTAGTTTTTGGTGAGTTTGGCTTGCTTACTTTTTGCTCATTTGCATAATTAATTATTTTAGAAAAAACGGATATACATTGAGAACGACTGCACACAATTTTATGAGATTTACTACAAATGTTGATGACACCAAGATATATCAGCCGTGAAAGACATTAAGGGATGACAATAAAGATAATGGATAATTTGCATATTTAATAAACTTTTCTCTAATTAGGGATATATATCTGAATTTACTCGATCAAAATTGACGAAACTTGGTATGCCTATTGAAGATACTATGATTTAACATTATTGAAAGGCATTTAGCATTTTTACATCAGCCAATTTCTAATTTCTATATTTAATAAACTTTCCTAATTAGGGATATGTATCTGAATTGACTTGACTAAAATTGATGAAACTTGCTGTTCACATTAAAGATGCAATGATATAACATTATTGAAAGTCATTAATTGTTTTTACTACAGCCAATTTCTTATTTGCAAATTTAATGAACTTTCCTAATTACAGATATATATCTGAATTTACTCGACCAAAGTTCGTGAAACTTGCTACGTACATTGAAGATACCATGATATAACATTATTGAAAGACATTAAAGAGTTTTACTTCAGCCAAATCCGTATTTGCATATTTAATGAACTTTCCTAATTAGGGATATATATCTGAATGGACTCGACCAAACTTGATGAATCTTGCTACATATATTGAAGATACTATAATACAACATTATTGAAAGTAATTAAGCATTTTTACTTCAGCCAATTCCTAATTTGCATATTGAATGAACTTTCCTAATTAGGGATATTTATCTGAATTGACTAGACCAAAGTTCACGAAACTTGCTATGTACATTAAATATACTATGATACAACATTATTGAAAGTAATTAAGCATTTTTACTTTAGCCAATTCCTTATTTGCATATTTAATAAACTTACCAAATTAGGGATATTTATTAATATTGACTAGACCAAAGTTGATGTAACTTGCTATGTGCATTAAAGATACTGTGATTCAACATTATTAAAAGTCATTTCACATTTTTACTTAAGCAAAGTCCTAATTTGCATATTCTATGAGAACATTTCAGTTAATCCCTAATTTGCATATTCAATGAACTTTCCTAATTAGGGATATATACTTGGATTTACTTGATCAAAGTTGGCAAAACATGCTATGTACATCGATGATTATACCAGGTTATAACAATATTGAAAGTCATTTCGTATTTTCATGTCAGCTTATTTATAATTTGCATATTTAATGAGCTTTCGCAGTTTGGCATATATGGCTTGAAGAACTTGGCCAAAGGGAATTTCACTTGCTATATAAAGTGGTGATACAATGATAGCAGTCAAAGAAATTAATTGTTTTTATTTCAGCTAATTACATATTTGAATACTTAATGACCTCTAGAATTAATCTGTGGTGAATACTGTTAATGATGTTGATCATAACACTTTCAATGAAGTTGCAAACATGTGACAAAGGTTTAAATTTTCACACAACTGCACTATATAATGAAACACGTGAGCATTTTCAGTTCATATCTGGTTTCATAGGGATGCCATTTAGGTTGTTTGATCCATTGAAATGCAATGATCGAGTGCACAGTGCCAACTTCTCTTCTTTGCGCCCTGGATGTACCATATAAAGAGAGTGATTGAGTCTCCTTAAACCTAGTTCGAGGCTGAGATCCTGGTATTACACAAAATGTTGGGCTATTTGAGCTACGTGGTTGGGTTGAACTCAATGCAGGCACGTTACACTAAAATAATCTGGAATTTAGGCGAATCTAGTTGTATGGCGTACATCCTACCGTGTAGACTCCAATATACGGTATTCGGCATTTAGATATAACTGAAACGTCTTTCCCCAAAGTAATATTTCTCATCAAAGACAACATGCAAACCCCCTCATACTATACATTTTCAAGAAAAGACAACATGACAAGACTCAGAACCTAATGGGTGAATATTTTGGGTAAACTAACTTTTTTCAGAAAAACTTATCAAAGTAAAAAACTCGACACTAGCTTATGAAATTTTATATCGCTTTGAAACTACACCATATGATAAAAACACGTTTTTCTCACATATTATGCGTTATCTACTCTCTTTAAATGGAAACAATTGAAAAACTGGCATGAAAAACAGCGCTCAAATCATGTTACGCGACAGTGAAATCACTCTTGTTGCTAATGTAACTACCATCTTACCTGACACAAAATACCGTCATGTTGAATACTCTTTAGCAGAACAAACTGTTAAAATTTCACATTGTTTGAACTAGCAAATGTGGTTTTATACTCTTTTGCCGCTTATGAAATGGTCAAAATTGATACGAAATGGTATTAGCAAACATTTGTATAAATTTATGCTTCCTTCTCGCCTAATTTACGACTTTCATAGAAAAAGGGAAACCCATAAATAAATCAATATTGGGTTAACAAATTACTAAAAATGGAATGAATTTTGCAGAAAAGTTATATTTAGCAAATTACGCCAAGTAACGTGCACCATCCATTTAACTGTCATGTAAATAGAGCATTTTCCAAATAAAATTAGCTAAGTCAGGTGATATTTGCATGGCAAGCTGTCGAAAACGACTATATTTTAAATTTCTTCCGCATGGACCCAATCGACCTAAAAGTCTCCAGCTGGTCGCCAGATAGGCTCTGACCCCGGGAAAGGGGTCGCGATGATAAAGTTTATTCTATCGGCACAGCAGAATAAATAGCACCCTTAAAGAAACAAAATCAGTACATGTGTGTCTGATGTAAGGAGACTGACGTTTCCTCGTCCTATGCTTCTGTAGTTATCTGTTGTTAACCTCCGTAGCCGACATAACAAATCTTATTTCAGAGTGTTACTATTTTGTTCAAGCTGTGAAAATCTAGGTTCAATGTTGAAGCAACTTGACATCCAATGACAATTCCCTGTAAAACATGTGATGTACACATGTTTGTACAAATCTACGTGTCCACTAGAATGCTAATCAGACTTTAATGCCGAGAAAGAAAGATTATTCATTTCTCTCGTCTTTGATGTTTAGCGTAAGTGATGCGCAGAAGAGATGTTCTATGCTTCTCTTTCTTCTAGCCACAAATTTGAATGAAATTACCGTAATAGGCATTTTACACATGGTGCAAAATACTATTCTCATCTGATTTTTACTCTTTATCGATATAAAGAGAAAGCAGCTTCACGAATAGAGTCTGTTTGTGTCTAGTGCTTGTGATAAGATAATGTGAATCATTAAAAGTTTTGTTATCTGTTTATTGACTGGACTATGATTCGGGATTTTTTTATAAAGAAAAAAAATGACCTGACACACAGGTGTCGCCTGATGCGCGCAATGGCAAAAAATGCATTAATTATATGCCAGCCCAGGACTTACCTAAATAAAAATTCCGAAATCAAAGTAGAAATTCTATCCAAACTCACTGTACGGACTTATGTTGTTGGTTTTTTTCTTTTTCACAAGAACCCGCGCCATAAGATTATTTAACCAACGCCGAGAAAAATTGCAATGCGGAGTGTTGCGCTTGAAGTCAACCCTGACCCAGCATTTTTATGAGATAACACATAGCGATGCGTTCTGACTCTGCTATCGTTGGCTAACATTAGAATCTGACCTACAACAGGAGAGAAACTCGTCAAAAATCGTCTCAGTGAACACATAATAGATTTTCCATAAGAATACACTACAACAGGTCACACGCTAAATTCTACGTTGAATTTAACTCTTTTGCTACTTCTATTTTATAGTCAAACTGACAACAGAAATAACTGGCTGGCATACTTTTTAATGACTGGGCCCAAAAGCTCACCAGTGTTTAAAATTCAAAATGGGCGCGATTCTTTTTTTCACTTAACACGGCTCGAAAATCCTACACACTGAGAAAAATTCTGAACTTCCGTTGTAGGCGCCTCGAAACTGAAAGACGTAAACATTTCCCAAACTTTGCTAAATGAAACTTTAAACCATTCCTTTTTTCAAAACACAGAATAATGATAATGGGTCGCCGTGCACATTTTTGTTCTAGGGACACAACTTACCGAACATTTCCAGATATTTGATATTCAAAATGGCCGCCATCTTCGTGTTAACTCTTTGGGTAAGCTATCGATTTTCTCTAAAGTAAGACGGTCAAAAGTTCATTCACTCTAAGAGATTCGTCGTGATCCCCAACAAGCGAACAATATTTTGAAAATTTTAGAGTCTGAATATCTTTAACTGATAATTTCAAAAGCTTAATTTCCGTCTGCGCGCTTTTAAATCAGAGTACACTCAGTGTGACAGTTTTCGGACAGGGTAGAGAATTTCGCCCGGAGCCGTTTCATAAATGACGAGCACTACGAAATTTCATTACCATACCCTTCGAAACTTTATTGTGTTTATCCTCAAACTGTTAACAGGACGGAAGTGGTATTTAGGGGGTCAAAGTTGCCAACTTGTTGACCCCATGTTGAGTGCGTAGTAATCGGACTGCTATCGCAGTAATCGGACGTCGTATTTTGAATCTGATTACAGGGGCTAAATATTGATATTTTGAAATACAAACCCCCGATTTTCAGTTTCGATGTGTTTAGAAAACTGTTTGTAAAAATTTCGTGATAAATTAGTTATGTTCAATCCATGGACCACGCAACTATATTTCGACGTGTATGGTGCCTACATATCGGACATGGGCTGTCTCTGTGTGTTGCTTTCGACACCTTGTATCGTACCGTGTGGCTAACTTCGCCGAGTGTGTAACGTCCGAAATAGCTTCTACCGAAAAAAAACTATCCAAAACGGGACAGCAGCGTCACCTGACTTAATATGCTGTCACAGAACTTGTAAATTATCAATACAGAACGAAGTGAGTACAACGAACAGCATGTCATTAAATGTCCGAAAAGTGAGGTCGTCCGAAAACTGTCACACTGAGTGTACAAGAGCTTAACTCAGCTGGAAGAGACTAAAAGTCAGTACTGCTGAATATTTCATCAGAAAGAGTATATAGTTAGGTTACTACTAGGTATGCTACTTTAGGTTACTACTAGGTATGCTACTTTATTTCGACAAAGTAGCATCACAGTCAATTAACAGTACGGCTTTGAATATGATGGATCGTTCAAAATTAACCTATCAAAGGGTTTGATATTGATATTGACATAATGTCAGACACAATTACTTTTGAGACCACGATACAGCTTTGTCTCTGTGAACATAGGACGGCTAAGTGCAGAAACCGAACGAAAAAAATAGGTGAAATTTCATTGAATTTTGCTACAAGGCGTCGTATGTCTATTCACATTTTATATTACAAAAGGAACCTGTTGAAATGTAAGTGTCTGACCGTAGATTTTTCTTCCTTGAAATATTTGAAAATTTTGTAATGTAACCTTATACCGGCATTATACATGAGCTTTCGTATTAGTGGTGTTTAACCCCTTAACGTAACGATATCGATTTTCCTCACATTAGTGACATATCGCATCGTTAATGATAATAATATTACTTTTATTCTCATGTATATGTCAACTGAATACAATTATTGGTAAAGAAAACACTGCCATTTATAAGAAATCATTTCGCGAGAAAAGGACTGAAAAATAGTTGCCATAGGCACTAATCGAGTTCAGCCTCATACTCAGAATTACATTGGTCTACAGTATGTATTTAAATGGCGACTGTTCCATGATATCACAAAAAAAATTGGACTCATATAAGCTTATTGCTTACAGTGAATTTCAAAATACCTTGGAATTAAAACGTGCTAGGGTGGTTAGAAAAACGTTTCTGGCGATAGAAAATAACGCCACCTACATTTATTATAAACGTTCTCCTTCGGTAAATTTTGCAATAATACCTACTAGAATGTTCACTGTGCCACAGTCAACATCGTCAGTGTTGCCGCGCACCCATTGAAGACTCACCCGTTCACTGACTTTTTGAACATTCTTATATTGCCTTTATCACGTTTCCCGTCGATGAAACTGCACAGAACGCTAATGATAAGTTTTGGGGTTTTTTTGGGGGGAGGCACAATTTTACGGATCGGTACAATGATTTGCATTTCCTACACTGAACGTGTTCTCTACGTGAGAACAGTGGACGTCGTATTGGGTTAAATTGTTGCGAAATCTATCAAAGGAGAACGTTTGCAATGGATGCAGTTGGCGTTATTTTCTATCGCCAGAAACGTTTTTCTAATCACCCTAGCACGTTGTAATTCCAAGCTACTTTGAAATTCACTATAATTTGCCGGGAGATCATAAATAATAAGAAATCAAAGAACAGGAGCATATCTGGCAAAGAGTGGTGTATATTATAACGAGAACTACCACGGAAAGTTATGGTCAAAATGACAAAGCTACAAATCTAACAGATAAGTTTTCAATTCTTGTTTAAATCTATATCTCGTGGGAATATTTTTATATCGTCTGGAATATTGTTCCACACCAAAGAACCAGTAAATTTAATACAGGTTGCCCTAAACTGTTTCGGCGTTTCGGTGGACGGAGAACATTTTTATCTTTTGATCGAGTGCTATATGTATGATCAATTGCGGAGGAGTACGATTAGAAATACATGAGAAGTTCATCATGAAATATATAATAAAAATAATGGCGACCTGAAGCTTAAATTGTTTATACACATCAAGAATTTCAAGTTTCTTAAACAAAGGTGCAGTATGAGCATCATAACTATTGCCTGATATAATACGCACAATTCATTTTAAATGCCAGAAATATAAAACCGAAGGCGATGTGAGGTAAAATAATGGCGTTATACAGCATAACTAAAAATTTTGGCGGACCATAAATTTCAATTTATAAAACATACCAGTTAATCTACAGATTTTTTAATTCAAAACGAGCTGTTGCCAATGCAATTAGTTGGCCATTGTCACCCAAACAAAAGAGGTACAATAAACTTCATTTAAGGTGATATCATTCAAATAAAGTGAAGCTTCGATTTTTCTATGATTTTTCTTGCCTCCAAGTACCATACAAAACTGTCTTCTCGACAGTCATAGTTAATTTGCTACAGTCACACCAATTTACAACCTTCTGAAATTCCAAATTTACATCAGCAAGAGGAATGGTATTTGAACTGTTGTGGATAGATGGGAACAGATTAGAATCATCGGCATAAAGCCTAAAATTGAAAATGGCAGAAGAGTTTGCTATGTCATCAATATAAATCAAAATCTGAAAGGCCAAGTATCTGCGATTCAATGTTGTCAATACTGACAATCTTGATTTCAAGGTTGTTCTCGCCTCGCAAATGAAAAACTTAAACTTTTGCTGAAACTTTCCTAAAACCAAACTTTAGATCATTCTCTTTCAAAATCAAGAATAAAATTCGGGTGGTGTCACTATAGATTTACCGATATTTGAAATTCAAAATGGCCGCCATCCGTGTGTTATCTATATGGGGGAAAATAAAATTCCCCGATTTTCACACAACTAAACCGGTGAAAATCTTTTTTACTCCATAAGCTTCAAAAAGAACCTCCAAAAGTGGTAGGTCAAAAGAGTATCGTAAAACTTGAGATTTACAGTCGGAATATCTGTCCCCGAGGTGATATTCTACTTAAGACTCGTAAGATTGGCGAATTTGCATAGGCGATATCAACATTATTACCAATCGATGGCAAAAATAAATCACGAGCAGTGTTTAACCTAAGTCCCGTGGCTGACATTTTTCTGCGCTCGAAAGCCATATCTTTACAATGTATAAGCACTGTCTAAAGGAGGTCTACAGCAGTTTTGTTGTTGTTGTTGTTGTTGTTGTTGTTGTTGTTTGTTGTTTTTTTGTTTCGTTTTGTTTTTGTTTTCTTCAATTTATTCGTGCATAACTTTGAATGGAATTTCAGAGAAAAAAAATGACAAGTATTTTGACAATACCTGCGTCAAACATTTCTGTTCTAGGCCGGGCGTCACTGTCGTCTGCCATTGTGTCGGGTACATGGGAAAAGATACCGTCGCTCATGACATCGTGGGAACGTGAATCCACGCCGAGGTCCTTGTCCATCACAATAGTGTAGTTATGGGGGTAGAAAGCTCGGTACATATCTTCTACAGTCTGAACTCCTACCATCTTCAGTGAATTATCAATAATCTTGAGTTTACGGAAAAGAGAGAAAAATGTCTGTACGTCCGCCTAGAGCACATGCAAATTAACGGTTAGGACATTTGTAAAGCAACAAGAAGACTGTAACGATAATTTCTTACGTACAACAATGCTTTTGGCGTTAATGCGGTGGAGACTACCAATGTTGGGTATACCGGGATAGGAATTTCCGAGTGTGTTGTTAAATGGCTGATACATGCCTTCGCATAGTATTTTTGAGACTAGCAAACGCGTGTCAAGGTCTGTTACGCAGGAGGTCTCTCTCGGGTCAAAACAAAAACCACGTGTTTCCTAAAGCTGGGCTACTGGAACAGGGCAGGTCGAGACTGTTTTTCTTAATTTGTGTATGTACTCGTGTCAATGACCCAAGAAAAAGTGTCAAACATGACAAAAATATCCAAATTCATCGGACTATATATTATTGTAGTAAATGTTTAGATTTCAAAGCTTTACGGAAATGAATGCCGAGTGACTGGTATCTAAACAGTTTCTCCACCTCGCAAACCGTTTGTCAATTTTTAACCGGTTTGTCTGTTGGTGTCTTTCAACTACAGTGGTACCCTCCCGTTTACATCGATAATTAAGCACGTTAATACATCGATAATTAAGCATTCTCGTGACCGATATCTGTTGTCCCTCACTCACTGTCTATATCTGTGCCCCCCCTCTCTCTCTCTCTCTCTCTCTCTCTTACCAGTTGCTGACCCTCCATCCATCGTTTCTTCAAGTCTTCGGCCTTCGCCACTGGGACGCACGAACTCGGGGTCGACAGACTAACCACGGCATACGCTAAGCACCACAGTGTGTACAACGACATAGTCAGGATACAGGAGTTGAAAAATAATCGAGTTCAGCCGAGTATAAGGCCGCTAGGGTTACGTCGACAGAGCCCGTGTCAGTGTAACTGGATAGTGATCGGCTAGGTATTATATTACATCGCTGAACAATGAATTAATTTGTCACCTTCCACGACTTTAAAAGGGAAATCCCTCTCGAAGTCCGGGCTATAAGTCTAGACTTTTGCGATTACATATGTGCGCTCGGTCATTACTCATGCTTGCTTATAATTTTAACTTTCACTGCACGTAGGCCTATACTTAGACTCGTAGCGCGTGAGATTGTGAGAGAGCGACGGAAAGACCGCGCGTGTAATGATGCAACAGATAAATGAGGAAGTATTATCCCATATGGAAATAAACTTGTTTCACTATTGCAAGACGACTGTATTCCATGGAAAATTACACTTGGTTTTAGGCAGTAGCGCCTTTCTAAGAGATTTCAAATTGTAGGAATGGCCCCTTTCTTTGGAAGATGGATGTCCCTAGTCTACCGCGTCAGTGATAAGAAAGTCCAAGTAGAAAGATAAGGGTCACTGAGCTCATTGATAAAATATGGAGTATATTTAGCTGCTGAAATAAAATGCTGAATTGGCATTTTATTACTAGTTTCTCTATGGGAGAAAACATTTTTTTTCGAAGCTGAGTTCGACGACAATATTATCTCAGTGTTATTAGAATGAAACGACCGGACCACGAAAGTCGTTATGTGCAAGTAGTTCCTCAAAGGGAAAATAGAAATAAAATGGCCTTTGACTTAGGACAGTTTTTTCGATATAATTGTTTTCTTCCTCTGCCTAAGTTTATAGCAATGGTTGTTTTAGCGGTTTCACATATGATGCATTGCGCTACGTTGTACAAAGCATACGCTACTCATAGAACTCTTTAACCATAGGGTATACGTAGGGTATGTTACACATCGAACACTATGGCAGGTTATACAGTGTACCCTGACCTATCTTTTCGTCGCCGATGGATACAAAATAGACGAGACATTTTTTTTGCATTGCAAATTTGAGTTATTTTTGTATAACAAACAGTTGCACAACAATAGAATCAGTATGTTTTGGTCGTTTTGAGTGTGAAAACGATGTTTGATACAGCGATGCATTGTGGGATAACCGAGAAAAGGTCTTTATAAGGTGTGAGCGAAGTGGCCGCAAAGAGTCGTCATAAGTGCTAAAAGAGTTAAACTTAGAGTAGAGACTGTTGGTAGCAAATTTTACTGACAAAATCTCAGGCTGAAACACGAAGAATAAAGCATGTACATTTACCCAGTGTCGTCGGTAGTGGACCCTGTGATAATACTTGATCAGGGACAGCAAGCGTAGCTGTTACTGAAATGTCGGAAAGGGAATCTTTGCAGTCCGGCGGACATTTTCTTCTCTCTTATCACTGGCCGGAGAAAGGGCACGCTTGCAAGTTTTGTTATTATCGGCGGGCGCCGAAATCTTAATGCTTCTGCTCTGCGAGCAACTTGGAAACATCCTGGCGGAGAAGGCCAGCTGGGAGTTTTTATGACGGGGAATGGTGAGATGGGACTCAAGGGGACAAGAGAGATATTTATTTGTATCGGGAAGAGAGTTGCGAACATTGTTAAAATCCGTACCCATTTCAATTTTGCTCAAAATTCCTAATAGTACAGTCACAAGTACGAGACTTCTACCTTCTTACACCTTGAATTCTGCTGGTTTGCTGCCCTAATATAAGTCATAAGCGCGGAAGGCTAGCTGTCACGACATACTTCACGGAGTTAAAAGCACGATATACCCTATGCTATTTGTCAGTCTATACCTCAAGGATAGGGCATTACCCTGATAACCTGACCCAGATTTGAAATGACCGTCGCTTCTCGTGGATGAAACATTTGTCGATGATGGGCGATCTACAAAAATAGCGCTAAAATCAATGATGATTTCGACTCGTGAGAGCCACATTTGAAAAAAAAAATCTTGCAGAGAGATTGCAAGGCACGTCCTGGGATTCAACATGCATTGAAAACTCCACTTACTAGGAAGGAAATGCTTCCGTTATTAGAACACGCCATCACGCCATTCAAGCATTGCCGACAGTCCTTATAGGGTCATACATACGTCACGTCGACCCAGTTTTACTCTGCCTGGGTATCTGAGAAGAGAGCAGCTTTTCCTTTCAAAAAGGCTCGATGGAAAGAAAGGTCCAGTTATAACAGCGATAACTAAGAGGTAAACACGTACAAGTCGATCAAAAGAGATGGGGTTTTTTTTCGTTTTTGTTTGTTTTTGCATATTTTTTTCCTGTTGATGTTGTCACGTGATGAAGATATGGTGCATGACGTAATGACACAGGAGAGCTAATTACACAATATCACATGATCGAGTTTCGTTTGAGATATCGGAAATGATCATGTTTATATTTTACAATGACATAACATTGATTTTGTCGGGAGTCAAAATGAACACCTTAAGATAGAAAGCGCCTCAGAGACAGATATTCGGGCTTGAAAATTTTTCAATTCTATTCTGATGTATCACTTGTTGGGGTTCATTTTAAAGTTCATGGTGTAAGAAAATTTCTAAGTTTTTCGAAAATTCGAAAATTTTATTTTTCTTCATAGAGTTAACACAGGAATGGCGACCTTTTTGAATTTCAAATATCTGTAAATCTGTTTCCCTAGTACCAAAATTTGCACTGTGATCCCCGATTTTTTATTCTCGATTTTGAAAGAGAATGGTTGAAGGATTCATCGAGGAAAGTTAGAGCAAAAGTTCAATTCTTTCACTTTCGAGGTGCACATCACCTTCACTTGAATCTCGTTGTCTTTTGGCGTTATCTTTGGTAGAATTTTCTATTTTGGTTCGAAAAATCAGACATGTCCGGAAAAAGTCAGCGTGAGAATTTCAAAATATGGTGCAACAGTGTCGACCAAACATACCTGAAACCCTGCTTACAGACAGAATTGATACTGAAAGCGATTGCGTTATTTTCTTCTGTTTATACCATATGAACTGGAAGCTGCTTTTACGATTCAACTTAACAATTTACACAAGAAATATACGCCAATATTCTGAATATTGTGTATCGTATTGTGTTATTCCAGCCATGATTAATTTTTTTATGATTATCTATGACGTAGACCCCAGTACACAGGGGGAAAGAAAGCGCACCCCCCCCCCCGTGTAAATACATTGAGGATATTTTTGGTTTAATTTACAGTATTCCCTTGTGCAAAATATACGGTATCTTCTGTAACTAGTGTTGAATCTAGGATTGTAGAAACAGGGGACACCTGCCCCCCCCCCTCCATAAAAATAATAGGGCCATGACAGTTTTTTGGGGGGGATCACTCTGTAAATGTACCGGCAGAAACAGGGTTGCCGATATTGTTCATTAGACCAAAGTTCTAGGGTCAATAGTGAAACTAGGGAACAATTTTAGCGCTTTAATATCTCATTTTGGTAATTTCCGAAAAACTTAATCCAAGTTTGCATATTCCTTTCCTATGTTTTCACTTTTGATGATAATTCTCCAATAGCTAATCTCATTAGGCTGCATCGTTAACCAAGACTCACAAGCTTGACAAGTTTTTCAAAAAGCCGACACTGAGTCCTCGATAGGGAAAAGCAGTGCTTTCATAATTGCTCAAGCACAAGCTTGCAAGATGCTCACGTTGAAAATATTACAAAGATATTTGAAACAGCAAAACGGAGCAATTTGAAGTAAAAATTGGAAATAGCATTAATAATGTTTTCTTTCAAGACGTCCAACCAGAAACAGGCTAATCGATCTGTATAAACTTGTTTTCACAGCAGATAATGAAACGGGAATTTTTATTCCGCATTCCCCTATCCGCCATCTTGGATAACTCGATGGTAACTCAGTAGTAAAAACACTTATATGTTTCCGTTTTGCAACTAATTATCTTCCATTTGCAGCCGTACGAAGACTTCCATCACCTCGCCAACGTATAGCTTAATCAGTCAAAGCACCACTGCATGTACACGTATTAGCATCAGTCTTCCTGTGTATGTATGTATGTATGTATGTATGTATGTATGTATGTATGTATGTATGTATGTATGTATGTATGTATGCATGCATGCATGCATGCATGCATGCATGCATGCATGCATGCATGTATGTATGTATGTATGTATGTATGTATGTATGTATGTATGTATTCATATGTGTAAACATTTGTCTTGTATACACTTTCCAATTGTTATACCTCTAAAATAGGCGTGAATGCGAAAATTAGTCATTTTAAATTCGGCCCCTTGTAAACGGTGCTTGTTATTTAACATGATGGCTTGGCAATCTTTCTAGAGGGAGGGTACCCGAGGAGGGTACATATTACTTGGAGAGCTCTAGAGATAATGGCGCGTCAGTGACGCGAGGCCAAGTCCGCGTTTTAGATATGGTATCTATGATTTTAGGGCGACGACAAAGTGCACTTTCAGCAAGAGCCATGTCATGTAGACGACATTGGGTAACGTGACTTAAACCGATAAAACAGGCACCTACTCTTGTGTTCTGATACCCTGTAGTGGACAGAGATCACATACCAGTTTTTTTCAAAAAGGTCTGCTCAACTCAGACGTCATCCGATACTTACGAAATTGACTGTGTCTTGTCAGGAATGGTTGCAAAGTGAAATGTATGGAAATATCTTTCACTAGCAAAGGCTGAAACACGATGAAAATGGAGTTTTTTCAGGAAAATATCGATTTGTAAGGGTTGGTATCGCGTGGTTCCCTATCGAGAAAATATGACATATAATCATAAACTTTGTCACGCGTTTTTCTGTTCAGTCTTCCGACGATGGAGAAACGAGACGGAAAGTTCAGTTATTCGAGATCATTCAAAGTTTCAAAAATGGGTGCCATGTTTCACTTTCAGTTTTACCGACTGTGACGTCATCCGAATAATTACTTTAACTATGATGATGATGTTTTCGGCGAATGATGATCTACTTTGTTCCTTCGTGGAACGCACGCGTCCCCAAGGTGTTTGTTTTTTCATATTAATTTGAGTTTAATTCGGTGCAGACTCCCCTGTACTTACGTAAGGGGCTGCATTATAATGACAAACTGAAAAACCTGCAACTCTGCGCATTTGCGCTGTAAAATGCTATGACCTCATTTTCGAAAGTCATCATTAAAGAGAACTTGTGCACCAATGATCCACATAAACTGATTTCTCTTTCTCTTCTAGGCAAGGCAAATACCTTGAACAGGTGTACCGATGTTCACGAAATCTCCCGGCGGAGTTGCGATGTGATCGTGTTCGGCAAAGGTGCCGATAGACTGCAGAAAGTTCGAGATCTCTTCATTTTTTGCGATTCTCCAAGGCGCTTATTGCTCCACTATTACATCATTAAGCTTATGGCAGCGTGCGCCGACATTTTTCAAACACATAAAAAATGTAGCCCCTGGTTGTTTTCGTATATCGTTATTACAAATACAACGATACTTTCACTTCTGACGACACAGGAAGGGTTGTTTGGTGTTGTTGTGGCATGTCTTTCCCATCCTCTCACATTATCCTCCTCAATGTCACTGCAGATAGCACCCTGTCAAATTTATTGCTGTCGTTGTTTTCATCATCTTTCCTGTGTTTGTTTGTTTTGTTTTGTTTGTTTGTTTGTTTGTTTGTTTGTTTGTTTGTTTGTTTGTTTGTTTGTTTGTTTGTCTGTCTGTCTGTCGAGCTGTCCGTCTTTTTGTATTTTAACGTTCATTTGCATCAATCATTCTGGGCAGTGAGTGTGTTTTTACATTATTTCGCAAGTTCGCTTTCCATCCATTTATAATCATTTGGATCCTGAAATACCCCGAGCGAAATAAGCGAAATTGTGGAAAGCATGTCAGGTCTGGCTGAACAAACAATTGTCTTCCGGGAAAATTATTATTCATCTTCATTTCATGGAAACGATTACGCGCACAGGTTTCAACGTGAATGTCAATACTATCTCCAGGAAATCTAACGGTCAATCGTGTGAGTCATGTAGCCACATATTCATATCGTTTTTGTACAAAGGGCTTGTGTTCGGTTTACTTCGGTTTTTTGTTCGGCTTTATTCGACTTTCTCTTATCTACTCACGTGACAATATGATGCCGCCTCGTCGTAGGCACGCAGCAAAGAATCACATTAATAGCGCCTTTGTTATTCATAATACTAATGGACTGGTCGTCAAAATTACCATGACTCAATGAACTGGACACCGATTAACAGGATGTAGCCTAATATAGTTAGAAAAAGAATGGTTAAAGGTGAACATAACATGCACATCTTAATTAACTGGTCAAAGCGCTGTATATTTCCACAGTCAACTGTGTTCTAAAAATTCGATCTGCGCCTATGCGCCCCATGGGCGTGTGTACATATGCAGTATATCTTTTCTCAGGCATATGTACAGACATCTAGAGGGCGCATAGGCGCAGAGCGAATATTTAGAACACAGGTGACTGTGATATTTCTTTCACGATGATTTGCCATCTGTTCGTCCAATGATCTCCTTAGGGGAGCTCTCTTCCTTGATATTCATCAGCGTCAAATCACATGTAATGACGCGACCGCTGCCTGAAAACGTGACAAAAATCTCAATGCGTCTTTACTACTACGCATAAGGCTTACGCAGGGTTTTGTATTATGTGCTCATCATGCACGTACGTCGGCGACCATGCGACAGACACGGAGCGCGTTCGCACCACTTCACCCACTTCATCAGGTTTGTAACGAGCTTGCCTTCCTCGCGTCATCACTTCGTTCACGCCATCTGTTACGAAGCGACCGAGCACCCTCGGGTGAG